>VDFB02025318.1:191053-279027 GCA_007258455.2 Sequoia sempervirens
CTCCCTTGAAAACTAGTATTTTTCAGAAAACAACATTTTTAAAAAGTGATGCTCACCATATAATGCATAACTTTTTTTCCATGAAGGATAAAATTCTAATTCTTTCAAATTTAGATTTGTAACTCTGATATCTAGTGCTTCCACTTGGTTAGATTATTTTTTATTGAATATTTTTTCTTTAATCAAGTTTTGAAGTCAAACCAATCACAATTCAAACATAGCGTGACCGTATAATGCATAAATTTTTTTGTATGTATCGAAATTCAAAAAAAAAATTGTTGGATCAAGGACTTCAATATCTGGTGCACTCATATTTTTCATTTTTTTCTTTGATAATCTTCTAATTTTCCACACGTGTAGAACAAAGAGCTTGATTTTTGGTGAAAAACCTACATTCACAAGAAATAAAAATTAAATATAATAATAATATTAAATTTATTTAAAATTACACATTTTGGGAAGCTTATAATAAGGACTACATACTTACAAAAAATCAATTTTAAATGAATTCATTTGATCCCCCAAAAGGTAAATCAAAAGTGGTTTTTTTATCAACATTTTGATAGGTGTAAAGGAGACTCTCTTATAGGTATGGTTTAAAACTATCGGGGTTTGATTTAAGGTAGTTTGATCAAACAATTTTCAATTAGAATGCTTTAAATGGAACTTTTAAAGGCTTAAATCATTATATTTTCTAAAAATATGTGATTTCAGCAAAAATTAGAATCTCCCAGAAATTGTAAACCAACTTTATGGGATCACCCATCTCCCAGTTCGCATGAAGCAAGGAGAGAACACACACCATGAATTTTCGCTACACTAGCATGGTGTTAATTTTTAAACCAATTTGAAATATGTGGGTGATTATACTAAATGTCAAGGAAATGCTTTTGATTCTCAAAATCATCGAGTGGCGCAAGAGAAGTGCGCACACATTCAATGACACAAATATAAATCACAAAACATAGCAAACACTCGTTAATTTCAGCCCCTAAAGCGAAGATGAATTCATTTTAAGCATCAAAGGAAATGTTAAGTTGTTTTGTTGAATTTTAAACCCAAAGTAAAATGATGAAGTGAGGGTTCAATTTTAGTCTTGTTTGAGCATTCTTTTTAAAACCCAATTGAAAATTAGTGTGGTCCTACAACATAAAATGAAAAGCATGATGAATGGGTTATAATTTCCCCAAAAGTGTCAAAACACTTGTTACAATTATAAGATAGAAAGACAAGAATGCTTCTTCACTTCAACTTTTATCATCCAACCTATAAAACCCAGAACAACATTAGAGGCATGTTAGTGATCCAATGAAGTAAAAAATTAAAGCACGTGCTAAAAATTGATCATTTTTCTTACCATAGTAGGGCATCGTTGTTCATCATGGCATCACTTTGGTGAATTTTTGCGTCGCTTTGGTGAACTGTAGTGTCGCTCTACAGAAAACTAGTGACAATGATAGCATCACTATTTAGGGTGCATCATCATTTAAAAATATTTGATATATCTAAAATTATTTAGCGTCACCATTTTTTTTAATCAGTGCCAAGTTATTAATTAGGCGTCATTGTTTTAGGTGACAATAGCATCGCTATATGGAAACACCTAGCAAAAGCGTTGCTAAAATTTCCTGGAGCGTCGAGGTATCTTGCAAGAGTTAGAAAAAATAGAATTCAAGATAAAAATTGATTAAATTTCATCAGTTTTTCCCCCTTCTAGTGTTAGAATGTGACCGATGGATTAGCATGGGCCGATTAAACACTAGATCCATGAAGAATCAAAGCATAATGAAGCCACTAACATCAATCTCAACAGGATCAATAAAATACAAATTAAACCAAGCATCTATCAAAACTAGCATGCTAAACTATGAAAGCTTCTAAATTCCTACTCTAATCCATCTGAAACTTATCCCATTGTGGGAGTGGTGTTGCATTGATGTGAAATGACGTCCCTTTCCCAATCTCGTGGATAAATGTGTTTTGTTTCAACCAGTTTTATTGAAGAAAACTAGTGAAACCATTGTGAGATGTGTGATGAAACATGATTTTGATCTAAATGAGCACGATGCAAGCTAATTTAACATGATTTTATGCTAAAATGACTAAGATATGCAAATGCAAAACTAAGCTAAATGGATTCTAAGCTAAAATATTCAAACCCTAATTAATAAACAAGCTAAATGTCTGCACCTAAGTTACCCTAGCAGCCATTAATGGAATCTTAGCTATTATGAAAGTGATTAAACTAAAAAGATGTTGAATATGTGTTAAATATGAGTGTGAGTGTGAGTGATTTCAACAACATGAGTTTTCTCTGAAAAAGATGGATCCATTTGTCTAAAAATAGTGACCTATTTATAGGAGGCGAATGAGGAATGGATGGTTGAGATAAAAAATGCTAATCAATGGTCAAGGACGGAGGAAATTGGAGGCATGGATCATGGATTCTCATCAAAAAATGTGATTCAATGATCAAATTTAATCAAGGGTTCCCCTTTTGTTCAAACAAACACACTTTCAACTTTCCCAAGAGGTCACAAGTTAACTTGCTAAAAAAACCAAGTAAGATTGTTGAGAAAAAGGAATATTCCCCTTTTTCAAAAGAGTGAGGAAAGAGAATATTCTTGGGAATATTCTCATGGGTGAGGGAAAATAGTTAATTTAGCAAATTAAAACAAAGTTTAATTGTGCAAAAGGGGAAGGAATATTCCATGGGAATATTCCTTTTGGAGGAATGTGCAAAGGAGGAATATTCCCTTGCAAGTGGGGGGAATTAGATTAATTATTAATTGATAATTAAACAAAGGTTTAATTATACAATTAGGGGAATTAGATGATTTTAATTAAATATAGTGATTTAATGAAAAGGGGAAAGTGTAATGACATTTAATTTAAATAACTTAGGGTTATTTTAATTAAATGAGAAGATTTAGGGATTAAATTAAATAACTTGATGTATTTAATTCAATTAGATGAAATGTTAGTGTAGAAGGGGGTGAATTAACCTGATTTGATAAATTAGGCTAATAGGTGAAAATGATGCAACTAAGTAAATAACTAGGCTAATTTATTAATTAAGTGAAAAGAGGGTGGGTTTCAAGATGAGATGATGTTAGTATACTTGATTCAATTGTATGATATCATTCAGGATATTTTAAAGTGTCTACACCTTAATCTCGTGTTCTTTGATGTATACTTCCTAGATAAGCTAAGAAACCACTAGTTTTGAGTCTCCAATAACTCCCAGCTTCTCAATACCATGATTCTCAACTAACCTCAACCCTAGTAGCAAGGCTTCATACTCAGCTACATTGTTTGTACAAGCAAACAGTAATTAAAATGAAAATTGAAGGTCTTACCACTGGGGGAAATGAGTATTACCCTTGCACCAACTCCATCCTTTGAGCAAGCTCCATAAAACCTCATATTCCATAGGTTATAATTGTTAACTTGTTGTAACATTTCTTTTTCCAAAGGTGTAGGTTGTTTTTCTTCCTCTTCTTGTAACTCTTCAATTTTGAAATTTTCCATACCAGTGTCTACAAAATGAATTTTGTCTTCTTCTCCTCCAAACTCAATGATGTGTGGAGCTCTTGGTTCTCTTTAAAGTTTGATGTCCTTCCCTTCAATTGGAAAAGTTGTGAAGGACATGTCACATTGCATGCTACCTCCCATAGAGGAACTCCACTTTCTTGACAACAACATGCCATAATTGGGTGGGATGTCTACCACTACTATGCTCATGACAAACTCTTTATCTGGAAAGGTAGCTAATCTATATGGAACATCTTTGATGACACCAATGATTGGGATCTCTCCAGAATCCATGGCATAAGACTTGCCATATGTAAAAAAAAAATTTAGACCCATTTCCTTCATTATTTCTACTTGCATAATGTTTGATGAAGCCCCTGAGTCAATCATACAACTCTTTAGCAACTTACCATCTAAAATCAGAGTTACAAAGAAGGGATCAATGTTTTCTGGGCAAGCAGTGATAGTGTTGCCCAAATTAATCTAAGGGATTTCACCAATATCTCCCTTCATTATCTCATCACTAACTTGATTTACACTCACTTGAGGCTGAGTAGGAACCTCCTTTTCTTCATAGGCCTGAGTGACACCATTGATAAGGTCTCTACCTTTTGCTTGTGTTCATCAATCCTCATCATCTCCATTAATGGGATGGTCACCTTCACTTGAGAGAGATGCTGGAACATATCAACTGCATTGTACTTTGGCAGTTCATAAGGAGTTATATTTAATTCTTCAATTTCAACCTTTTGCTGCTCAACATTTTTCTTCTCATGATCAACACTTTTTTTTTTTTGTCTTTCATAATGGGAGAAACAATTTCACTAGACTTCTTGGCTCCACTATTCTTTTTGGCCTAGATTTGATGTCCTTTACCTTCTTTATTTTTTACCTCTCCTTTCTTAAACTTGGCCAATTCTTCTATTTTAATATCGTGTTTCTTTGCACTCTGTTCTTTCATGAACATACTACCAGGCTTAGCCTGATCACAGTTAACAACTCTGCTCCTCAAGTTGTGATTTTTTCTAGCATGCTCTACCAGGGCTGCAATCATTTTCTGATATTCTTCATTAGATGGTCTTCTCAAGGACACATCCAAACCATCAACCTCCATAGCACACATATTATTTTCAAACTCGTCATCCTCATCAAGGAAAATTTTCTAATGGTATAAGTTTGATTTTTGTCTTTGACAATTAGCATCCACTTAATGTGACTCATCTTCTGAGGAACAATCCTCATTAGCAAAATCATATCTACGTGCATAAGTGCATTCACTTCAACATCATTTTCTTCCATTGGCTCATAATCATCTGATTGAGCCTTCTCTTCTTCAAACTACCTAACCACTGAACAAGTCTGAGAGGCATGTGGTAACTGAAATACAGTGCACCATGGTGTATCATCAGCAAGATTAACTAAATTCTTCTACAAAGGATCAAGAGGGACTTTATTTTAAGCATTCTTTTGATTATTTGGAATTGGCTTCCCATTATGCCAATTAGTATTGTATGGATGGTCTTGTAGCTGAGGAGGTCTCTCATTCTTTTGGAAATTTTTCTTATCATTATAAAGACCCTTCTCTTGCCTTGCAAGTTTGTAACTCAAGTCCTCCATGGTACTAGAAATGTTTTCAATCTTATCCTCAAGTGAAGCTCCCTTAGCTCTAGATTTTTTATCCTCTCTCTTTGGATTCTTAAGGATTTTTACATCATCCCTTTGTCTAACCTTTCCAATTTCTCTACTGATATTTTCAATGTGAATTACCATCTTAAAATATTCTCTTAATGTTTGAGGATTCTTATCCAATAAATGGTAGCTCATCTTTGCAGAAAATGCATTACAATAGTTTACCAACCATACACTATCATTTAATCTCAAATGAAGAGGTAATATGTTCATAGCCTTCTAAAATCTTACATTAAAATCAGCTACAGCCTCATTGGACCCTTTAGCAATATTATTAAACTGATTTAAAAGAAATCTTGAATCAATCTTCTCACCATACTATTCTCTAAGTAATCTCTTGAACTCTTCCCAAGAACCAATACTCTCAGCTAGAAAACCTCTATACCATTCTCTAGCATCCCTTGTGAGTGATTCCATGAAATTTTTTATCATCACATCCTTAGCTTCTACCTCAAAATAATCCATGACATTAGCAAATTCTTTTAAGTGATCTTCACCACTTATGGCATTGTTACAAGAGAATTTAACTAAGGCAGGCCTGATATCTTTAGGGAATTGATTTGGATAACTAGTAATTCCTGTAAAACACAACTATAGATAACTTTCAACTTACATTGACCTCCTGGTAATGTGGTCCCTATGATTATTTCTATGCTCATTGTCTTCTAGATCACCAGGTTGATCCTTACCCTTGCCATTTCCATCTCCACCATTACCACCACCTTCATTCTTCTTTCCACCACCATTACTTCCTTCTCCATCTTCAGAATATGTATTCTTATTTTTATGGCCACCTCCACCTCCACCACCCCGATCTCCACCACCACTCCCACCAGGGATATGTTCATTTGACTTGATCTTATGTGGCTTAGGATTAGCATGTCCAGAGCTTGAAGCTATTAGATCAAGTATAGAGATCTTAAGGAAAGAGATCTTTCTTGCCATCTTTGCATTTGTAGCCTCAATTTTAGCTTTCTTCAAGTCTTGTTGCAACTTTTCATTTTCTAGTTGCAATTTCAATATCTCAGGGTTGAGGGGAGGAATTTGATGGAATGGAATTAATCTTCATAATTTTGGTGGAAGCATTATTGGAGGAAGTGTTTTTATTTGTATTTGTATTTGTATTTGTATTAGGAGGGGTCTTCTTATGTTGATTGATGGGTTTCTTACCATGATCCATAGGCTTGTTAACATCAACAGAAGGGTCAATGACTTTAGGAGGATTAGGGGTTGTCTTAGTAGTAGTTTTAGGAGGAACATCATGACTTGGATGTTTGTGTAAGGCTTCCTTCATTTTCTCAATTCTTTTCCTTTGGGTATCTCTCTTC
Organism: Sequoia sempervirens; assembly: GCA_007258455.2. Classification (NCBI taxonomy): domain Eukaryota; kingdom Viridiplantae; phylum Streptophyta; class Pinopsida; order Cupressales; family Cupressaceae; genus Sequoia; species Sequoia sempervirens. The sequence goes on from VDFB02025318.1 coordinate 197,605, forward strand.
AATGCCTTCGCCCTAATCCTCTCTTCCTTTTCCTTTAATTGTTTCTCTTGCTACTTTTCCTTCCTTTTTGCCAACTCCCTTGCTCTCTTCTCCTCCAACTCCTTGAGTCTGAGTTCTTCCTCTTCTAGGGCTTGCATATCTTTATCTATGTCATCTTCATCCTCCAATACATCTTCACACTCACTAGGTTTAGGAGTATAGAACGTAAGGTTAGTGAATTATCTTTCAAGAGAATGGTGTGAGGCTACATTAGGGGATTCACCTCTTGGCTTGAAGTTATCACCATTAAAGATAGATCTACCCCCAAGATTTGAAGGATCTGAGAACTTATTATCCTTTTCCCAGAATTCCCACCTCTCTTCTTCCATTAACATTTCAAGATTATTATTAAAATCTTCTTCATTAGGAAGTTCTTCCTCATTTACATTAGATATTCCATTATGAAGATTTACATTTGAAATGGGAGATGCACTAGGGAGGTTTTAAGTGTGTGTCATAGAAAAAAGGACCTCTTTCTTTACATGGTAATAATTCATGACAAATTACACTTAATGAGGCCTTGATTCAAGTGTTGTGAGGCATTTTATGCATCCACACTAGGTCTTGGTCCCTTACAAATTGAATAAAATGCATTTAATGATGTCTTGTGAAGGTGTTGTGAAGTGTTGTAAAACATTTCCACACTCTTTTTATTAAAATTAATTTAAATATTCCTTTTTATTCATCATCAAGTCCTATTTTGAAGTGTTGTATAGTATTTTAACAAGATTTCACACTTTTCTAGGCATAATTTCACCACTTACACCTTTCTTATGCTTTATTTGACCCATTTATGCCCTTATAAGGCTTAATTAAGTGTGTTTTTGAATATAAACCCGACAAACAACATTAAATGAAAGATAATTCCCGACACCCACTTTCAAGTCCAAGGTGGGACCCATTCGCCAAGGGTGGTGAATGAGTCCCCTTTTGCTCCAAATTCAAAATATTTTAAATTTCCTTTCGGGTTTTTATTTAAAATCACTTGATGTCGGCTTTGGATGAGGTATGAATGGTTACTAAGGCACAAGAGTACATATAAATATGCATTTTTCTCCTCATTTTACATCTCTCATTAACCTCTTAATCTCATAACTCATTCACTTCATTCATTCATCAAGTCAAGCAAGTTAGGGCTTTCACATTGCAAGTCATCAATTTAGCTTCCTAAGACATTCAAGGGAAGATTCTACATGTTATGTTACAAATTTTCAAGATCAATCATCATGGCAAGGTAATCTATTCCATTTTTTCTTGTTTCATTCATTTCTTTCATCATTTTGGTTTAATTACCTAAAAGGGGTTTGACCAAGGCAAAACCCCATGCCCTAACATTCAACATCTCTCTCGTGTCTTGTTTGTATATAGATGTAGGTCTCTTGGAAGGTTGGAAATCATTGAAGATTAATTTGTAAGGTTTATAAAGTCTTCTTCTCATTCAACAAGTCAAAATATCAACAAATCTCATTTTCAGACCCATAAATTAGAGTTTCGAAAGCGGACACCTGTAGGAAGTCAAAGTGCAAATCGGAAGCTTTGGATCCCACTCTTGAATATTCAAAAATTCAAAAGTGGACTCATTCACCATGGGTGGGGAATGAGTCCCATTTCTAGGTCAATTTTGTGTTTTCTGCATTTTCTGACACCCTTTTGACAGAAATAGATTTCGGCTCAGTTTACCAGAACTGGGACTGATTCACCCAGAATGGCGAATGAGTCCCTCCAGGCTTGAAAATCAGCATCAGCAATGTTTCTGAAGCAATTTCCAATCTCCTTCAAGCTTTTAGGTGCACACTTCAAGTTTCATTCATTTCTATTAAAATTTGCATTCATTTCTAGTTCATTGTTGCAATACAAAGTGTGTTTTCAAACATTTCATATTTCACTAGTTTTGCATGTTTAATCAATCAATTTATTTACTTTATTGTATCTAGATCATCTCATTTAGTCTAAATAACATCATACACATCCTAATTTGAATGAACCCCTTAGTATTTTTGGCCTAAGCTCTCTCCTTTTAGATGAAAAACCCTAGAAGAGTTAGAGAGTACATTGGAGCCAAAAATCTACAATTCATAGTGGAATTACCTGTTGCATTATTCTTCTTTATCCAAGATCCCTTCTTGCTTGCAGATAGCTCGGTTTCCAGCTTCTGCTTAGGATTATTCTTCATTTTGCTTCTGGATCCATGCATGTTTTCATACTTCTCTACACAATTCTTCTTCTCATTTCCTTCTGGAAATTCAAACATTGCAATGGAACAAGAGACTACAGAGTTGCCACCCACAATGTTAGGAAATAAAATTTGGTTACTCTTTGGAGATGCACTCACAACTTCAGAGAAGACCTTGAACATAACCTAGTATGAAAAGGAAAATGGGACCACAACTTTATGCATAAAAATGGATGTGACTTATAAATGAGACTTTATGTAGATTTTTATCCAAATAGTGAAGAACAATCAAATACTTGACTCTAACTATACCAGATATGAGCTAGAGACTTTTGACTAGCAATGTCCCCAGCAGAGTCACCAATCTTTTGGTTATTTTTTTAGAACCAAACTTAATCTTAGTCATTATATATGAATCTACCCCAATTCAATGGTCAATAATGGTGAGGATTGGCCAATGAACATGTACAAGCTTGCTAGGATTGACCTCTACACTTTGAGCTCTGTAAAACCCAAGAGGGTTATCTTGAAAAATTTTGAATTGATACTCTTGATCCAAATTACCAATAACATTGTAAATAATAGATGTATTCCTACCAACTACAAATAAACATAATTCTTCAAGAATTTGGCTGATCCTTTAGCAAATTATTATCTGAAGCAAGGAATGGGTGATTTTCATACAACTTTGCAACAATTTATAATGTGTAAGTAATTTTCAATATGAATTTGTTCTTTGATAGGTAAGACCAACTCAATTGACTTCAAAGATGACCAAATTAATAGAACAATGCTTTATCCATGGGTGACAGACTGATATTTTCAATAAACTATAATACATTAGCAATTAAACCTAGCATTTAAAGACTACTTTTATATTGCTTTGCAATAAACAACTCGGGGTATCCAAAACATAAACTACTTAGTAATCCTTACACTCTATTACATAGATCTATGATTTCATCAAAGCATTTAATTAGTTCTTTGAACTAAATTAGAAACAAAACAATACATTCAACCAAAGAGATTGAAGAAAAATAAAAGATAATTGATCATTTTATTCATGATTGGTGCAACAAAATACATGGGAGAGAAATTGTTCTAGAATTTGCAATTTTCATTCATATGCCATTGTTGTTGTAAAACTATTATGCCTATTACAAGCTAGAATTCACACCTAACACTTAGAACTATTCTATTCCTCTGTGCTTGAATTTACAAAATTTCTCTCATATGAGCTCAAATACTTAACCATCAAAAGACCCATGCAATTGGCCTTGAATTTCCCATTTATAGAAACATGGGAGCAACAAGATTCAACCCAAATTACACCCATAGTCACATTTTACATTTGACATACATTTTCATTTAAATTTCAAAATTCCCCAAGTGGTTATATTTGCACCCTTTGATGAGAGGGTAAACATATAAGACAAAATTTTCTTCCATTTGTTGAAGAGGATTTACCCACCTTCCAAAAGGCATCTTTCATCTGTTGCAACAACATCAACTATCTTCTTCATGTGCCAAAACTATTCTCCATGTGTACGTCTAGTCAACAAAACTTAAAGCAAGAAAAAAATTGAAAAGAAAGAAGCAGACACGTCAATGTCAGCACTCATGTCATCAATATTCATGTTCAGGAGAAAAAAATATTTTGAAATACTTTAGAAAAATCCTAATATGTATTGGTTTCAGGCTATGCATTATTTTTCTCCCATTTGTTATTCACCATATATGTAGGTCACTTAAGGCCAAAATTGTACTCACCACTTCACAATTATAGCTTAATCTTCCAACACATCCAAGTAATTGTCCTTCCAAGGTTGGAATTATTCTATTGTAGGCCAGTTGAAATTTATGACATCATCAACTTTCTTCCTATAAGGTGAATATTTAGTAACAACCTAGTTTGCTTCTTTGTCAAATTCCTCCAGAACAACTCCTTCATGAGCCATCATAACCATATTCTTCTCCAGCATGCTCATATCATGTCCTTCACAAATCAAAGCAACTTGTTCTCAAATTACTTCATTTGTTTCTTTCCTCTAGTCCTGCAAGGTTTTAATGATACCATCATCTTTTAATATGGAAGGAAGGAGACCATGATGTTTCTCATGAAAATTCTTGATTAGCTCCCTTATCTTTGCCTCCAAAGGCCTTATATTCCCCCTAAATTCCTAAATTCCATTCATAGTATAGATGGTAGGCTTAAGTTTTCCAGGCTTATTAATATCATGCTCAACTCCCAAAACTATCATTCTCAACTCCTATATCCTAGGGATCCATGTTTCCATGAGTGGAATGGCTACCTCCTTATCAATATCAAAATTGTTTATAGCATTCTTCATGGAAAAATAATTAGCATGGATGATAATTAATCTATTGTTAACTCATCTATTTAGATGCTCCAAAACTACAGTGACAATTTTCATACTGCTAACAAGTATTTATCTATCATGTTTGTCACATTTTTCTTTATAATCTTTCAACTATTCAATTAGCTCTTCATTGATGACACCCTCCTCTACTTGTGGTGCCTTTGATGTGGTATGCTCTTGAATTGAAATAGGCACACTTCCCATATTGTAAGGTACAATTTCCCATGAAGAACTTGTTGGAGGTGTTGAAACAACATGTGTTGGCCCTTGTCAAGTAGAAGGTGAGGAAGTATCAATTTCCATTAGATCACCATGATGGAAGTTCTACATTTTTTCCTTCAACAATGCCAACTCAATTTGTAACTGCATGGTGTGTTGCTGATTTTTTCCATAATCAATTAATAAATCATTGTATCTCTTTCTGAATTGCTCTTTCTCTATAGTCACTGATTCCACTATTACTTTTGTGAATTGTGGTACATTTACTAACATGGTGGTAGTGTCAATACCTAATGTATCAGATAATCTCTTTATTATTAGACCTCCCCTATAATCTGAAGGAGGCTTTAAAATGTCATACTTATTGGTGTTGGGGGCTAGGGCCCATATAGCCAAGGTATCCCACTGCTCACTAAATGTAGATCCTTGTAGTGCTATGGTAGCCTCCTCCTCATAATTGTAAAGAGTCATGTCACATCTTTTCACTATATCAAATGAAATCGCAGAGGATAAGTCCCATTCTGGCAATAGTAAAACACCACTCTTCCTCACCAGCTCTCAGCCTTTAGATGTAGTCATTCCTTGAAATTTTTCTTTCATTTATTTTATTACATGTGCTTGAATGGTTGCATTAGGTAGCTCAAGATGGAGGTTTCTTTACAATGCAACATTTTAAATTTCATCCTTTCTAGCTCTCCAAGAAAACTCCATGAAAGCTTTGCATTTTACAAAAGAATCATCATCAAGGAACTTTGTACAAGCTTAAACCCAGTAAGGTCAACTTTGCTCAACCTTAAACCCAATTGTTGTGGAATGATTTCTCTTGGTGCAGAGGGAATTCCCTATTGCATCTCTTCCTATGATACCCAAATTTCATCATCAAAACCATCATCATAATATACCAAGCCACTAGCTTCAACCCTTTGTTTCTTCATAGGTGGCTACCTAGGTGATGATGCTTGTCTTGGTAGTGAATCAATCTCAACAATCTCAAATCCCATCAACCTAAGGGGAGACAGTGGTGGCATTTGTGGCACTGGTGAAGGGGCTCTTTGCTTCTCTGCTTGAGAATGAGTAGCAGTTGTATCTTTTCCCTTTGCTTTATTCTTCCTCTTTGTGAAAACAATTACTTTCTATTCCTTGGGAGGTTGATATGCTAAACTTTCCTCCATAATAGGGACCTCTCCTTCACCTTGTTCTTCTTCAATAGGAGATTTCCCTTTGTCCTGAATTATTCTCTCACCTTTTAGGTGACCAACCACAATCTAAAATTTTTGGAACATGTACTCCATTCTTTGCATCTCATTGGGGATTTCAGTAAGGGCTACAAACTGAGGGTCTTTGGATTGCAACTATCTCTCCAGCTTGTTGAATGCAATCCATTTCTTCCTCCTCTCCTCTTTCTTCTTGAGATAAACAATATTCCTTATAACATCTTCAGGAAAATAGAAGTTGTGATTGAATAGTCTACTTCTATTTCTCATCTTCAACCATGTCATCCATCCTTTGGGGTCATGGTTCCTTTCTCCTACTCTCCTCATGTTTAGAGGCTTGAGTATGTCATTTATTTTATTCCACCCCCTTTTATCATCACAAAATCTAAAAAACAAGCATATGAAGGGAGAAAAGTTCCCTTTCCTTGATCCTTCAGCTAGTTTTTTTCCACATCACCTAGTTGCCACATTACTTCTAGAAATCCAATTCTCTCTGGTACATATTTGGGAAATATGTGGGATCAGACAGCTATACCATACACTCTCAAGACTGTATAAGTGGGATAGGGGATGATTTCTCCCAAATTGTGATGAACTTCTAATTTAGGTTTCGTATCCTTTGGCCTCAAGAAGTCATGCAAGGCACTGGGAATCCTTGGAATGTTCACAATAAAAACTCTTCTCAATTAAGAGGCAAATAGATTCTCAAACAACACATAATAAAACTTCCTATCATCCTTGTCCAAGATAGTAGTCCAACATTTAATTGGTGGCTCCAAAACACCCTCCATCCTATCCAATGATAGATCCTTTCCAAAATAAGTGGAACCTCTGAAAACAATCATATGCATAAACAAAGAATACCAAGAGAATTTGACCCCAACTTCTCCTTTCTTCAATATTACCAAACCCTCATGAATCCTTTCTACCAGGTACCCCACATAATCATATATTGTGCAATATTTGGGGTGCTAGATATGTGTTTCCATGTACATCAAGGCCATGGGAATACCTATGACTGGGTCATAGCCAATTATTTGGCAGATGGAGTAGAAATTCCTTTGAAAATATAACACAAAATAGCTGACTGGGTAGGGCTCCTTGTCTAATGAACCTAAGATAATCATGCGTCCATCAATAGTTTCTAGATAGTTGGGAAATATGTGGGCTTTGAATGTAAATTTTACCTTTTCATACTCTTCCCTAAGATTTTTCTCATCAAATTGGACCATATCTTCACTCCACTCTATGAGATTGAAGATTTCAACAATTTCTTGTCTGGTTACTTTGACTATATCAATCCGATCAAAAGCCCTCACAACCCTCATGACTGGATCATAGTTAGTAGACACATCCTTGAGAAAGTCCACATCCATGTAGACATTGGGTATAATTAATTTTCCCATGTCTAAATTCTACGGGTTGTCCACAAGAATTCCACAGTTTGTATTGCTGATCCAGCCACTAAACAACTTCCATCCAGTGTAAGGTAATGTAGTATCCTTTATTTCACTATGCTTGTCAACCAGGACTTCTACAATTTGTTTCCCACAAAAAATTAGTTGACCCTTGGTTTTTTTGGAGGTGGTCTTCAACTGATAGGTTAAGTCCTAGACTATGGGTCTGAGAGGGATTTTTCAGCCAGAGGATTCTCCTTTAGATGAGGGCACTTTTATTTTCGGTGACATATCTCTAGGGTTTATGTAGGTTATGGGTTTTCTTTCACAAAAATAAAATTTATAGCTCAAGCAAGGGTTTGATACAAACAATAGAAAGGCAAGACCATCTAATTACTTTAAGTGAAAATCAAACCTTAAAAGAAATGCATAAACTAGAAAAACCTAATGACATAAACATGGATAGAGGAAAATTGAGCAATTTGATCTAAACAATTTCAAAGTCAAGAAAATGATTTGACTTACTATTTTAGTGCAAGATAAAAACCCTAACTTTGGCATTGAATAGGCTTGAAAATTGTGGCACAAGCTCCCTTAATGCATAGAATGCTTTCAACAATCATCGATTATGCTTTAAAAAAGAAAAAATTGTCTTTAAAAATCTTAATTCGGTAGGTCTACATCTTTTCCACCATAATGGCTTGCTCATGTGAACCAAAATGGTTCACTTTCCATCAAACTCAAATTTGAATGTTGACTATTGATCATGTAGTGAAATGAATTGAAAAATGATCTAGATTGAGTCAACTAAGTTTGAAAAAGATAAATGTAAGCAACCATTTCTTTTACCCAATCTAAACAAGCCATGTGGAAAAGCTTCCTAGTCACCCATGGCCTCCACCACCTCATCAACGCTGAAGAAAATTCCACATGTCAACCTCCCCGTAACCACTTGTACCTATGATTGAACCGATAGTCAAGATTAAAAGATCTTACTTGCATTTAAAACATGTGAAGAAAAATACATTTAGTAGCACAAATCTTATCGTTCATACCCTTACGGAAAAATATTTCATTAATATTTCACCCCTTTGTAATGTTCCTTTTGCCACTCAAATGACTCCACGTGGTGTCTTCTCGCTTCCCTGTTGAGAGATGGGAGGAAAAGGTGGGTCCCCCATGGGATGGCAAGGAGTGGTGAAGATTGACCCACGTCACCTCATCCTCAACTGTCGATCTCAACTGGTAAGGTATTTACTGCTTTTAAAACTCAATGGGCCCTATTGAAAAAGGGACAGATGTCCTCATCCCACTAGCCCATGGCATTATTTTAATGCTTATTAAAATCAAGCGGGGATGTGGGGAACGGTCCAAATGTATCCACATTATGCCACTCCATCGTTGATTTTCTTCAACTAGTTGCCTGTTCACTTTTCAAAGATGTTGGGCCCACTAATATAGAGGGCACGTGTCGCTCACCCACCAACCCATGAGAATATTATAGTGAAGAAAATAACGTGGTGGGGGACGGGGAGTGGAAGAGATTTGATCCCAGGTAGATCTAATGGACATCTTAACACTGCATATCTGCATATTCCAATGGTTAGTAACTTAAAAGATGGCCCAACTAGGCACACAATGGACAAGGACATAAATATTAAGGCTGAAATCTTAAGAAAATGATGAAATTATTAAAGCCTAACTTAGGACCCAAGAGAATATTAAAATATTATGAACCCCCATAACATAAGACAATATTTCTAGTAAAACGACAGGTAATGACTACGATTGCAAGGATGGAGGGGTCGATAAACAAATGGATGCAAAGGAATAAGATGTGACTTAAACAACTAGGAACCAATGATAAAAGGTCAACATCAAATTAGAATGCTTGCAAAGGATTCAATCTTAGGATTTTTCTTAGAATAATAATAAATGAAACCCTAAGCCCTAGGTCATGAGAATAGCCAAATTTTTTGTAAAATTTATAAGTGGAACACAAAGCATTTCTAGGGTTTCCACCATGTTGTAAAGCATGAAATTCATCAATACTATGTCCAATGACTATGATATCGACAATGAGATATATTTGTATACTTAGGATTTGGCTTTCGATTTTCTCTTTGTCACCCATAAATTTTCCTTAAGTCTTTATTCGGGATGTCATCTTAGTATTTTTCCTAATTCATGTACAAAATCAAGTTCTAGGTGGTCTTTTGTCATACATTTCGAACTCGGGAAGTGTTTTGTTAAGTTCATCGAACCCCCCATTTTACCACCTACCTTATTTTTCCTCCATTATGTTCGAAATATGTGCCTAAATCATCACAGGATGTAACCTCTATTGGAGCCAAGTCGGTGTGATATTGTTAATGTTTGGATGACTAGCAGCTTTGACACATTGTGATTTCTACAGGTCGTTGTGTCCTTGCTTCTATCTCACCGAAGGAGCCTATCGCTTTGACAAGAAGCATTCAGTGTGACCTCTCACCGTCCATGGAGATCTCTAGCCGACAGGCCATTCTATCATATATCGGAGAGACTTGGCTGAAAGGTTTAAGGTTTTGGTATGAGGTCTTACCAATATGAATGTCTCGCCGATAGCATTCACTTGGTTTCTTCGAGGTAACTCAAAGGTTTCATTATAAACTCCTGGTGATAGTTGCTTTGTCTCACCGACAATATACATTGGTATAACATGAGATGGATCGGTAAGAAGTCTTACCGATATGGATGTCTTGCTGACAGTGTTTAGTTTGAAGTTTTCAGGGAAAGTCTTGGAGTTTGGTATGACTTATATCGATAAGGAATGTCTCACCGACGGTGTACACTCGGGGTAGCACAAAAAATCTCGCTATGAGGTCTTAACGATGGAAAGAATTCTTGCCGACTGTTCGGTATGACTTGAGGCTTCGGAGTAACATAAAGAACTCGATAGGATGTCTCGGCGAAAGACGATTGTCTTGCCGATGTGAATACTCATGTCTATGTGACTTATGGACCTCAGTAAGAAGTCCTAGCAAAAGCGATGAGTCTCGCCAATTGGTGGATTGTTCGGAACAACATGAAGACTCGGTGGGAGGTCTTGGCGAGAGCAAAATTTTTTGCTGATGGTATGACATTTCGATGTGACTTTGAATATCGGTATGTGGTCTCACCGAAGAGCGATAGTCTTCTCAAAAGGAAAACTGAAGTTGATGCAACTTGTGAGCTCAGTAAAACGTCTTGCCAATATGATGAACTCTTGGTGATATCGAATGCTGATTGTGTTGGCATCGGGGAGACATGGTCAGTGTCTCACCGATATGCCAACATAGCTTGATTTCCTTTTGACCATTTGACCATCCTATGTGGAGTCTCGTGGACCAATCAGAGAAGCCGAATGGGAACCGTTGGAAGACAGTTCGTTGTGGTAGTTCTGAGAGGAAGCTCAACAGACAGGGAATGACATGAATATAGATTTTAGTTGTAGATGCTCGTTGGTTCAGTTGGTTCGAAGAACAATTGTGTGAATAGTTCAAATTGTATTAGAGTGATTTCTATTCTGAAAATATTGTAACTTGAAGGTTCCTATACAATATTGATCATTGTGAAAGCTACTGTAATCTAGCATCATAAAGATAAGTCAGAACTTTGTATGTAATTATTTGTTACTATAATACAAAGTGACTTCTCTTGGTGTGGTGGGTTTTTCTCTCGTAAGGGTTTTCCCATGTAAATATGGTGTTCATCTACGTTTGTCTAATTCTCTGTTTCTGCTATTTATTTCAAAGTGCATCTTAATTGAATTGTAATTTGAAAAATTAAAAGGTATCTCTACATTCTTCCCTAAGGTTTCAACGTTAGGAGAGCTATTTCCACATCTAATTTTCCTTACAAGTGGTATCAGAACCTGGCCAGTTGTGTTATCCTTGTGGGTACATTGGGTTTTTTGAGTCAACTTATGTTCAGTGGGAGTCTTGTAGAAGTTTGTAAATTTCTAATTACAGATTGAGATGGCTAGCACGTCAGGAAAGATTGAAATAGAGAAATTCAATGGCAGCAATTTTGAGTTGTGGAAACTCAAAATGGAGGATCTCTTAGTGGATCATGATCTGTGGTTTACTGTGTTTGGAACTAAACCTATAGGCATGAAGCAAGAAGATTGGGACCTTGCAAATAGAAAGTCTAAGGGGTTGATAAGGCTCTGTTTGGAAGACTCCATTCTTCTCAATGTGCATGAAGAGAAGACTGTATCTTCCTTGTGGAAGAGATTGGCATCTATTTATCAGGGGAAGTCCTTGGTGAATAAACTATTAATGAGGAAGAAGTTGTATACTTTAAGAATGTAGAAAGGAGGTTTTGTAGTTGATCATTTGAATGCATTTAATATGTTGATTGCACAGTTAACATCTGTTGGTGTGAAGATTGATGAAGAGGATCGTTGTATGCTGATATTCTGTTATTTGCCAGATTCATGGGATCACCTTGTGATGGCTATTGGGAGTACAACATCCAATTTCAAGATGGAAGATGTTGTTGCTTCTTTGTTATTAGAAGAGATGAGAAGGAAATATTCTGAGATGGTGAAGGAGGCCCTTGCTGTTAGAGGAAGGTCAAAGGAGAAAGGCAAGAAGAAGGACAAGAAGTCCAAATCAAAATCAGAGGGGAGATCAAATTCTCCTTGCAATAAGTCCAAGGTGAAGTGTTGGAACTGTGGGCAACCTGGTCATGTCCGAAAGGATTGTAAAGAGGAGAAGAAGAAGAAGAATAAGTATTCTTCTGACAATGATTATTCTCATAGTGATGGAGACGCCTTCATTGCAGCCTTGGCTACATAGGCATCAGATGATGTCTAGCTGATTGATTTTGGAGCATCTTTCCACATGACATCTCATAGAGACTGGTTCATGAAGTATGAAGAATATGATGGTGGAAAGGTATACTTGGCAAGTGATTCAACTTTAGAGATTGTTGGCCGTGGAAGAGTAAGAATCCAATTCCCCAATGGCAGAGTGAAGGGAATCAATAATGTAATGCATATACCAAGTCTGGCTCGAAACTTACTTTCAGTAAGTATGCTAAATGATATTTGAGTGCAAGTCATGTTCTCTAGAAATGGATGCAAGATGACTAGAGGCTCAATGGTGCTAGCAAGGGGTGCTTGTATTGGTACCTTGTACAAGCTGGATGCACATGCTATTCAATGTAACAATTTCTCTATTAAGTCATAGAAAGCTACTCATGGAGGAAAAGAGGGAAATGTTCCTAATTATGTAAACTTTATGGAAGTTAAACTTCTAGTGGAAAATACTATGCTTTGGCATCATAGGCTAGGCCACATAGGAGAAAAAGGTTTAAAAACCTTGAAGAACAAAAACCTGGTTAAGGGGCTTGAAGATTGTAACCTTGAATTTGAATTCTGTGAACACTGTATATATGGAAAGCAGCACGGTATTTTTTTTTATTCCAGTTCTCATAAATCTTTTGGTTTGCTAGATTATATTCATTCTGATGTATTTGGTCCAGTGAATGTTCCTTCTTTCTCTAATTCAAGGTACTATGTATCGTTTATTGATGATTATTCAAGAACATTTGTTTATTTTCTGAAAAGTAAATTAAAATTATTTAGTCAATTTAAGGAATTTAAGAACCTTGTAGAAAATCAGACTAGAAGAAAAATAAAATGCTTAAGGATTGATAATGGTGGTGAATTTTGTTCTGATGATTTCAAGAGGTATTGTAAAGACCATGGGATTAAAAGACATAATACTACACCTTATACTCCACAGCAAAATGGAGTTGTAGAAAGGTTCAATAGGACAATGATGGAGAGAGCATGAAGTATGCTGAGTAGTGCTGGCTTGGAGGAGAAGTTCTAGGCTGAGGCTGTTGCTATTGCATGTTACTTGATTAATCATTTTCCAAATTCTGCTCTTGTTGAGAAAACACCTCTGGAAGCGTGGTCTGGTAAGAAGCCCTCTTTAAGACATATTCGTGCTTTTGGCCGTGAGGCATATGCTCATGTGTCATATGAGAAAAGATCTAAATTAGAGAACAAGACTGTCAAATGTATTTTTATTGGCTATAGTTCTGGCATAAAAGGATACAAGCTTTGGAATCCTGATACAGAGAAGGTTGTATATAGCAGAAGTGTAATCTTTCGTGAGCTGAAGCCTTCTACCTTGGATCTGCAGTCAGAGACAAAGTCAGAAAACAATAAGGATGTAGTTGGAATTCCTCCTACACCAGATAAAGAGGAATTGAAAATTCAAAATGTACCTGAAACTAAGGAGAGCTCAAGCAGTTTAGAGTTCTGAAGAAGAAGAAGAACCTTAGCCTCAACAAGTGAGGAGAGTCAACCCATGAAAGAAAACAACGATAGGTATGGGTTCTCTTTGATAGATTCTACTTATGCCTATGCTTTTAATTTCTAGCACTGATGAGCCTAGGACTATAAAGGAGGCATTTAAAATGTCTGATTCAGACTCTTGGTTGGAAGCCATGAATGAAGAAATGGCATCATTAGAAAAGAATGAAACTTGGAGTTTGGTGCCCTTGCCTAAAGGCAGAAAAGTTGTGGGCTGCAAATGGGTATTTTAAAAGAAGATTGGTCTGGATGGCAGTATGGAAAAATACAAGGCAAGATTGGTTGCGAAGGGTTATTCCCAGGTAGAGGGAATTGATTATGGGGAGATTTTTTCTCCTGTAGCTAAGCTGACGTCTATCAGATTTATTTTGTCACTTGCAATAGCATATGACTTAGAGGTCGAACAGATGGATGTGAAGACAACATTTCTTCATGGTGATCTTGAAGAAGAAATCTATATGTCCTAGCCTGAGCACTTTGTTGAGAAAGATAAAGAGAAACTGGTTTGCAAGTTGAAAAAGTCTTTGTATGGGTTAAATCAGTCACCTAGAATGTGGTACCAAAAATTTGATACTTTTGTATTGTCTTTGGGATTTTTGAGATCAAAATCTGATCATTGTAAAAAGCTAAAAGTGATCAAGTTCTTATTATTTCTCTCTATATTGATGATATGTTGTTCATAGGCAATAGTAAACTAATGATTTCTGATCTTAAGTCTCAGTTGTCTGCTATGTTTGAAATGAAAGATCTTGGTGCAGGAAGGTATATTTTGGGGATGGAGATAACTAGGGATAGGAATAGTAGAAAACTTTGGCTCAGTCAGAGTAAGTATATCAAGACTATTCTAGAGAGATTTTGCATGAATGATTGCAAGCAGCTAGTTGTTCGAGTTTTGCAGGGAATGAAGCTATCTGTTGAAGACTGTCCAAAATCTCCTACTGAGATGGAGGAAATGACCAGTGTACCCTATGCTAGTGTGGTAGGAAGTCTTATATATGTAATGGTTTGTACAAGACTAGACATTGCCCAAGCAGTGGGAGTTCTTAGTCATTTTATGGCTAATCCTGGAAGGACACATTAGGATGCTGTGAAAAGAGTTTTCAAATATTTGAAGGGTACTTCAGATTTTGCTTTGTGTTACCATGGGAACTTGGTTGAATCATAGAGGACTCTCAGTATTCGAGGCTATGTGGATTCTGATTGGGTAGGGAACATTTACAGTAGGAGGTCCACCAGTGGATACATTTTCATGTTGAATGGTGGTGCAGTGAGTTGGATGAGTAAGCGGCAGGTTGTAGTCGCTTTGTCCACTACAGAGGCTGAATGCATGGTAGCTACTCATGCTTGTAAAGAAGCAGTCTGGTTAAAACGTTTGTGTTCTAACATTGGTTTTGATGTAGGACAAATAACTATTTTTTGTGACAGTAAAAGTATAATTTGTTTGGCAAAGAATCCTACTTTCCATGCCAAGACGAAACATATAGATGTACAATACCACTTTGTACAAGATATGGTGGAGGATGGAAAGGTTAGTTTGGAAAAAGTTGATACTCTGGAGAATGTTGCAAATGCATTGACGAAGCCAGTGAGCATAGAAAAGTTCAGGTGGTGTGCCAGTTCAATGGGCCTTAGTGCCCATGATTTTAAGTAAGTTTTGTTGTGATCTGGAGGTGCCTGTGTGATCTTTGTCAAGTGGGAGATTGTTGGAAATATGTGACTAAATCATCACAGGCTGTAACCTCGATTGGAGCCAAGTCGGTGTGATATTGTTAATGTCTAGCTGACTAGCAGCTTTGACACATTGTGATTTGTACAGGTCATTGTGACCTTGCTTCTGTCTCACCGAAGGAGCCTATCGCTATGACAAGAAGCATTCGGTGTGACCTCTCACTGCCCATGGAGATCTCTGGCTGACAGGCCATTCTATCCTATATCGAAGAGACTTGGCCGAAAGGTTTAAGGTTTCAGTATGAGGTCTTACCGATATGAATCTCTCGCCGACAGCATTCACTTGGTGTCTTTGGGGTAACTCGGAGCTTTTGTTATAAACTCCTGGCGACAGTTGCTTTGTCTCACTGACAATATACATCAGTATAACATGAGATGGATCAGTAAGAAGTCTTACCGATATGGATGTCTTGCCGATAGTGTTTAGTTTGAAATCTTCAGGGAAAGTCTTGGAGTTCGGTATGACTTATATCGATAAGGAATGTCTCACTGACGGTGTACACTCGGGGTAGCACAAAAGATCTCACTGTGAGGTCTTAACAATGGAAAGAAGTCCTTCCAACTGTTCGGTATGACTTGAGGCTTCAGAGTAACATAAAGAACTTGATAGGATGTCTCGGCAAAAGACGATTGTCTTGTCGATGTGAATACTCATGTCTATGTGACTTATGGACCTTGGTAAGAAGTCCTGGTGGAAGTGATGAGTCTTGCCGACTGGTGGATGCTTCGGAACAACATGAAGACTCGATGGGAGGTCTTGGCGAGAGTGAAATTTTTTTCCAACGATATGACATTCTGATGTGACTTTGAATATTGGTATGTGGTCTCACCAAAGAGCGATAGTCTTGTCGAAAGGAAAACTAAAGTCGATGCAACTTGTGAGCTTGATAAAACATCGTGCCGATAGGATGAACTCTTGGCGATATTGAATGATGACTGTGTTGGCATCGGGGAGACACAGTCAGTGTCTCACCGATATGCCAACACAACTTGATTTCCTTTTGACCATTTTCCCATCCTATGTGGAGTCTCGTGGACCAATCAGAGAAGCTGAATGGGAACCATTGGAAGATAGTTCATTGTGGAAATTCTGAGAGGAAGCTCAACAAACAGGGAATGACATGAATATATTTTGTAGTTGCAAATGCTCATTGGTTCAGTTGGTTCGAAGAACAATCATGTGAATAGTTTGAATTGTATCAGAGTGATTTCTATTATGAAAAGATTGTAACTTGAAGGTTCCTATACAAGATTGATCATTGTGAAAGCTGCTGTAATCTGGCATCAGAAAGATAACTCAGAACTCTATATGTAATTATTTGTTATTGTAATACAAATTGACTTCTCTTGGTGTGGTGGGTTTTTCTCCTGTAAGGGTTTTCCCACGTAAATCTGGTGTTCATCTGTGTTTGTCTAATTCTGTGTTTCTACTATTTATTTCAAAGTGCATCTTAATTGAACTGTAATTTGAAAAATTAAAAGGTATCTCTGCATTCTTCCCTGAGGTTTTGACGTTAGGAGAGTTGTTTCCACATCTAATTTTCCTTACAGCGAGATCTTTTATGCTACCCTGAGATTTTTAAGAACAAACCTGAAGAAAAACCCCTATCTGATCTTAGTGCTTTGACTCAACAAATCAAAGCACTTCAAGGACAAGTTAAAGAGTTACAAGGGGGAACCACCACAAAGAAATATACTCTTGAGGACATTTGTCCTTATCCTTTCGATCAAAGTCTCAACATGATTCTATTTCCCAAACATTATGAAATGCCAAAATTTGATCGCTATAATGGGAAATCGGATCCAATCGATCATGTTAGAGACTTCTGAAACATGACATTGGAATTCTCTCACGAAGACACTTACTTGATGCGATTGTTTCCTAGGAGCCTTAGAGTTCACTCTATGGAATGGCTATCTAAGATTACACCTCCTGTCAGGACATTTGAAGAATTAATCAACTTATTCATATCACAATATGCCTACAACATACAACATCAGATCACCATGATATTTCTCTGTAAAGTTGCACAAAAACCTGGTGAATCTTTCATTACTTTTCTTCAAAGATGGAGAAGAATGTTCGCCAGATATCCATGTCCTGTTCCTGAAAAGGAAAATATGGTTACCTTCATAAACAGCTTGAATTCAGAGATGGACTATCATTTGAATTTACATTGTCCTACCTCTTTTGAGAAACTAATCGAAGATGCTATAACCATTGAAGGTGCATTGGTCAAAAGAGGAACAATAAAACTTGACAAAGACAATCCTAGCTCATACAATCATCACAATAATCAGGACAAGTCTAAATTCTGGACTCGCAACAAAAATGTAGTGAATGATGGTGTTGTTGATGCAAATTATGTCTCGACCAAGCCATTTATCCTTGGTATTCTAGATACGCAGCACAACAACAATGTCAACTTGATAGAAAATCAAGGAAACAATCCTCCTTTGAGAAACAATCTGAATCAAAACTCTACTCCCAATCAAGGGACTGCCAAAAATCAAGGTTACCGAGGAACCAATAACAATAACAATTCCTTAGGCAATACCTCAAATACAGCTCCACAACGATTTTCATTCTTCTCGAATAGAAGAACTTACACTTCATTGGGTCAATCTTTGGAATCCACGTTCAAAGAGTTGATGGCCAAAAATGTCATTACTCTGTCGCCTCAACAAAACTATGAACCTAGTGTAAAACCTCCATCATGGAACGAGGCATACTATTGCGATTATCATTGCTATAAAGGTCATCGTACAAATAACTTTCAAGCATTGAAGAATACCATTCAAGACTTAATCGACAATGACATCATTACAGTAGAAGGAAATCAACAATCAAACGCAGACCACCAAGCATTTCATAACCCTTTGCCCAAATATCAAAAGGGTGAGTCTTCTGAAAAAAATGTGAATCATGTCAATGATGATCATATAATCAACCATCTCTACACAGATGATGAGTGAGTGAATGTCATCAAAGTCAATAAGAAGACAGAATATAGAGAAGTTAATGCAACAACGAGGGCACAAGCTAAGGTTGTCTTAAAGGGCACCTCTTCAAAATCCACTGAACCTCCACCTCAACATTCATATGATTTGGTCAACCAACTTCAGAAAACTCCTGCTCAAATCTCTATCTTTGAACTCTTAAAAATTTCCCCAACACATAAGGAAATTCTTGAAAAAGCCCTCTTTGAGACAACTGTATCCATTGATTTTAGATGTGGACCAATTTCAAGCCATGGTAGGACACTTGTCCTCACCCACTTGCCTCTCATTCTCTGAAAAATATGACGTTTCCATAACTCATCCCCACAACTCATCATTATACTTAGAAGTCATGGTCCATAAGTTTCGTGTTAGACGGGTTCTAATAGATGGAGGTGTTGGTCTCAATATCTGTACCATGAAATTGGTTAAAGCCTTAGGATTTTTTGAAGACTCCATTGATTTTAGAAGAAAGATCACCATTAAAGCTTATGATGATGAAGAAAGAGCATCCAAGGGTCTAATCATGCTGCCAATTAGAGTGGGTCCTGTTATCAAAAATACTTTCTGCCAACTATTGGATCGTGATCTGGCATACAACATCTTGTTGGGTCGTCCTTGGATCCATGAAATGCAAGTTGTCCCATCAACCTATCATCAATGTTTAAAGTTCCCTTATGATGGACAGGAAATCATGATATCAGCTGATAATTCCAACATTCAAACTTGTGCCAACATAAAAGCCAGTCAAGATACTTTGGTTCCTAACAATTGAGAAGCTCATGCTTGTACTTCTCTAAAGATTGACACACAAATCAGTCAATTAACCAATAGTTTTGATAAGAAATTGAAATTCAAAGACCATGGAGTCGAAGAATATTCTCTTTGTCTTGCCAATTTACCTATATCGCCTCGATCACATGGACAACCGTCTATCATAGAACATCAAGTATCAGCAGCATCAACATCAAAGCAATCACCAACAGAGCTAATCACAAAGTTTAATGGACAATTCATCAAAGAGAAATTCCCCATGGAAGATCCTAAGGATACAGAAATTCTAAACTGGCTCTATAAAGATGAAGATGAAGCAATGTGTAATGTCAAATTACCCACAGAAAAATATGGAAAAGGGTATTCAATCATGCAGAAGATGGGTTATGATAAAGGTCCTATCAGAAAAAGGAAAGAAGGAGTAGTTGAACCTATTCACCTCCATGGACTCGCTGCAAAAGAGAAAACTGGATTAGGTTATGATACTCACTCCAAAGGAAGCACATCCAAACAACTGCATGGCATTGTCTTCGCGTTGCAAGAAGGCTCAAATTCATGAGAAGCATGTTTGGCAATGGTTCAGAACTTCTTGGATAACAATTCTGACACAGACTCTGCTGAATATGAATGGGATACCATTTACAATGATGAGTTCTGGAGGGATCAAGAGGTTAATGTAATACACCAGTATGCCCCAACTCTAATTGAAGGTCAAGGTTCAAAGACCCAACCACGAGATTCTGAACTACAAAGTCACTATGATTCTAGTGATACTGAGTCAGATCTAAACGAACAGGATTATCATGAGGACAATACCATCATTGAACTACCTCATACCTCAGATCCTACGATCAACTCCATTATGACCATAACCATAGCCAATTTCACGCAACCCAATGACCCTATACCTTTGATTTATCTTGATCTCATTGATTGGGATTCATCCGAACCTATCAACATACCAATCTTTCCAAGTGATGAAACTATTGTAAACTTCCTTTCCGTAGAGGACGTAAATGATTGTTCCACTAGCGATTTTCAGCATAAAGTCTTTGATTAGGAGGGTGTCAATTCTCCCAGCTATAAAAATAGAATTAAAAACAAAAGATCTAATGGTGAAAACTAGAATCTGGCAGTATTAGATCAAACAAAAGATAAAATAAAGAGCGTATCAGATGGTGAAAACCTTTTTAAGGCACTAGACGATGGGAATCTTGACACTCTCCCAGAGCATTATAATGAACAATCACCTATTTTGATTGAGCCTACAAATGTTGTCAATCTTGAAACTTCAAACAAACCAAGAATTTTACAGCTACTGCATCAATGACAGAAAAAGAAATACCAGAGTTCATGGAATTTCTAAAAACAAATCAAGTCAACTTTGCTTGGTCTTACACGGACATGCCCGGTCTTGATCCTAACCTTATCATGCATCACTTGTCCATCAAACCAGGGGTTAAGCCTGTCAAACAAAAACTCAGAAAGATGCACCCCCATGTGGCATTATTAGTTAAGGAAGAACTAAGAAAACTCCTTGATGTGGGATTCATAAGATCGATTGATTATGCAGAGTGGATCTCCAACATTTTTCCTATATCCAAGCCAGATAAAAGTGTTAGAGTGTGCATAGATTTTAGAGATCTTAATAAAGCATGTCCTAAGGATGACTTCCCACTTCCAAGAATTGACACTATAATTGATTTGACAGCTGGCCATGCCATGTATTCGTTAATGGATGGTTTTTCTAGTTACAACCAAATTGAGATTGCACCTGAAGACCAAGAGAAAACAACTTTCACATGTCCATGGGGAACTTACTATTGGAACGTCATGCCTTTTGGTTTGAAGAACGCTGGGGCTACCTACCAAAGAGCCATGACTATGATTTTTCATGACATGATGCATACATTCATGGAAGATTATGTAGACGACATATTGGAAAAATCATACACCAGAGAAGGACATCTGGAAATATTGTCCAAGATATTTGCAAGACTAGAGAAATTCAAAGTTCGTCTCAATCCCAAGAAATGTGTCTTTGGGGTCACATCTGGAAAGCTCTTAGGGTATATCGTGTCAGAAAAAGGAATTGAAGTAGATCCTGCTAAAGTTCAGGTGATCATGGAAATGTATCCCCCAAAGAACATCAATCAATTAAGATCATTACAGGGACGGCTTCAGTCTATCCACAGATTCATTGCACAACTAGCTGAAAAGAGTCTATTGTTCACCCATCTACTGCATAAGAATGTTCCTTTCAAGTGGGATGACAAGTGTGAATTGGCTTTTCAACAAATCAAACAATACTTAATGACTCCACCAGTTCTAGTACCACCAAATCCGGACAAACCATTGATCTTATATATTGCAGCAACAGAAACATCCTTGGGTGCATTGCTAGCGTAAGAAGACTCCACAAGAAAAGAACGTGCAATCTATTATATCAGTAGAACACTCACAAGTCATGAGCTCAGCTACACTACCATCGAGAAGGCTTGTCTAGTAGTAGTCTTTGCTTCATAGAAATTTTGGCATTACATGTTAACTCATACGATCAATTTGGTTTCAAAGATTGATCCACTCAAATATTTGTTAAGCAAAGCATCATTGATAGGAAGGTTAGCAAAATGGGTAATGATTCTGAGTGAGTTTGACATCCATTATATAAATCGCAAGGCAATCAAAGGACAAGTTATCACTGATCAACTAGTTGAAGCACCGCTGCAAACAGACCATCCTTTGCACATTGAATTTCCAGATGGTGATGTCTTTACTGCCAAATCCAAACAACCATGGTCCTTATATTTTGATGGTTCTTTCACTCAACATGGATCGGGGGAAGGCATACTTTTCATCACCCCTCAAGGGAACACCATTCCTTGATCATATAGGCTGATGTTTCCATGCACCAACAACATAGCTAAATATGAAGCATTAATCACGGGACTGAAGATTGCATTGGAATGGAGGATTACAGAACTACAAGTGTATGGCGACTCATAGTTGGTCATTTATTAGATCAATGACGAATATCAGACCAAAGATGATAAACTATTGCCATATAAAAAGATGGTTGATGACTTCAAGAAGTACTTTGTGGACGTCAAATTCACACAAATTCCAAGGCTTGATAACAAAGCAGCTGATACCATGGCTATGATCGCATCATTGTTGCAACTCCTAGAAACTCAGACTCGCTATGAATTTTTGGTGGAACAATCAGTTACACCTACCTATGACACACCCGAAAGCCAAATCATTTGCCACTTAGTAGGATCTGATTCACCTTGGTATGGCAAAATTTATGCCTACCTAAAAGACGATATTTTACCACCTGACTTATCCCGTAACCAAAAGCAAAATTTTATCTGCCAATCTTCTCGCTACACCCTTATCGCCGACACCCTTTACCGTCATGGTCTTGATGGTACTTTTCTTCGATGTCTTGAACGTGACGAATCTGACAAAGCTTTACAAGAAGTTCACGGTGGCATTTGTGGTACTCATTCGAGTGGACTGACCTTATCTAAGAAATTGATTAGAATGGGTTACTATTGGCCTACAATGGAAAGGGAATCATTCACTTTTGTGAAAACATGCTTAAAATGCCAGATTCATGGTAATCTCATTCATGCTCCTGCACAAGAACTATAACTATTCACACCAACCTGGCCATTTTCCCAATGGGGATTAGATCTAGTAGGTAAGATACATCCTTCTTCATCAAATGGGCATAATTTCATCATCACAGCCACATAATATTTTACCAAATGGATTGAGGCAGTACCTCTGACTAAAGTTACCGGCAAACAAATATCATCGTTTATACTAAACTATATCATTTGTCGGTATGGCATTCCCAACTCCATTATTACAGATAATGGATGACCTTTTAAGAATCAGGATGTGGATGAACTTTGTGTAAGATTTCACATTCAGCACAGATATTCAACACCTTACTATCCATAAAGAAATGGCCAAGCAGAGGCCTCAAATAAAATAATCTTGAAAATCTTGAAGAAGACTGTGAGTGATGCAGGGAAAGATTGGCATGTTCAACTCAATCCCGCCTTATGGGCTTACAAAACCAGTGTCCGCATGCCAACGGGAGCAACACCATTTGCTCTTGTCTATGGAGCAGAAGCCATCCTACCTCTAGAAGTTGAAATCCCATCACTCAGAGTATCACTGAAAGGTCTCACAATAGATGATGAATACAGAGTTTCCCGACTCCAAGAACTAGAACTCCTAGATGAAAAGAGACAAAGAGCAGCTAACCATTTGAAAGCATACCAACAGATGATGTCTCACAGCTACAACCACAAAGTAAAGCCACGTACCTTTCAGGTGGGTGATCTGGTTTTGAAAGAAAACCCATGAAATCAGCAAGACAGAGAAAAGAAAGGGAAATTTGAACCAAATTGGCTAGGTCCTTATGTGGTTATCGATGTCTACGATTCAGGAGCATACAAACTATCAACGCAAGGGGACCTGTTTGACGAACCCATCAACAACATCCACCTAGAAAAGTATTATGTGTGAAGCAGTTATCATTGGCAGAAAAAGTCCTGAAAAAATCCAAAAACAGTAGAAAAAGTCCTAAAAAAATCCAAAAACAGTAGAAAAAGTCTTGAAAAAATCCAAAAATAGTAGAAAAAGTCTTGAAAAAATCCAAAAACAGTAGAAAAAGTCTTGAAGAAATCCAAAAACAATAGAAAAGTCCTGAAAAAATGGTTACCCTGGTGAAAACCTGGCAAACAGGCATCTCGGTAGCATAAGAAAAAAAAAATGCAATAAAAACAAATAGTGAAAATCTGGCAAATAGACGCTATTTGTAGCTCTCCATCTATTAGTTCATATTCTGCACTTGGCTTTTTAGCTTTCCTTTTCGTGCATCTTCCCTTCATCTTAGGTCCATACCAGCATTATGCTATCATCATTTGCCTAGAATGATTACGTCTTACCATGGCTTGGTTATTGTACATATTCATTCCAGCAAGTTGTGTCAATACTAGGGGAAAACATTAACATACTGGGGGAAATCAACTTTTAGAAAACAACTAGACAAGGACATCAAATCCAATCACACAAACAAAAAACCAAATCATATGAACAAACTATCCAATCATCGATCCGTGTCACAAACAGTTTTCAGCAAGTACCATATCATGACTCATATCTGGATGATCTAAAATCTGAATAATGTTTGGAATAACAATTTTTCATTTTGAACAATGGTTGTTTAAATTTTGATATCATCTCTCTGGAGTACACTCGATGATGTACTGAACTAGAGTGGCAAGGAAAGAGGATGATTTTTCTTTGTCTGCTGTCTTGAGGTTAACTATCTATCTGTTGCAAATATGTCGCGAGACATGATTTCCAAAGCAATATCATCAATGATAGTTCCACATTTGCATCAGACGGTGGTTATTCTTTTTCTGTTTACGCAAGAAATGCTCAGGTCATCTCGGTTTAATTATACCTCAATGCTTGTGTTCACTTGCTATATCAAAAATCATGAAAGTTGTACTCAGGTCATCATTGGTGCTAATTTCCCCTCTGGTGCTTGTACATACTTCCAACATTTTAACGCTCTATGATGATCCAAGAAAGCTACCAAAAGACTCAACGATTGGTTTACTTCATTTAGTTGCATTTCATTTTAGATCAGTGTACATATATCTGCATACCGGATTTGCATCAGAGTTTTTTTTAAAGGGCTAACAATAACGTCAACGTCTGTCATGTCTCTTTGGACTATTTGTGGAGGACATTTGGACATTTGTTTCATTATCACCTCTCATTTCGTTATCATTTCATCTTCATTATCATTTCATAATCATCTCATATCATCTATCATCTTCATATCATTATCATATCTATTATCATTTTATCATATCATTTATCATTTCATATCATTTCATTATCATCTTATCATTTCACTTATCATTTATCATATCATTTCATTTCACGTTACTCAAATTCATTATCACTTCATTATCATTTTACCATTTCACTTATCATTTATCATTTTATATCATTTCCCATTATCATTTCATAATCATCTCATATCATCTATCATCTTCATATCATTTCATTATTATTTTATCATTTCACTTATCATTTATCATATCATTTCATTTCTTGTTACTCAAAGTCATTATCATTTATCATTCCATTTATCATTCATCATTTCATTATCATTATCTTTCATTTCGTTGCATATCATTTATCATTTCCATTTCATTTCACTTATCATTACCATTTCATATCATTCAAAATCATTTTATCATTTTATCATATCATTTATCATTTCATATCATTTCATTATCATCTTATCATTTCACTTATCATTTATCATATCATTTCATTTCACGTAACTCAAAGTCATTATCATTTCATTTATCATTCATCATTTCATTATCATTATCTTTCATTTCGTTGCATATCATTTATCATTTCCATTTCATTTCACTTATCATTACCATTTCATATCATTCAAAATCATTTTATCATTTCATTATCATTTTATCATTTCATTATCGTCTTATCATTTCACTTATCATTTATCATATCATTTCATTTAACATTTCCATTTCATTTATCATTTATCATATCATTTCATTATCATTTTATCATTTCAGTTATCATTCATCATTTCATTATCATTTCATGTCATCATCCTCTATCATATTATTTCATTAACATATCATTACATTATCCTTTCTGCTCGTTATCATTTATCACATCATCAATACATTTCACAACATATCATTTATCATCTTATCATACATCTCATTATCATTAACCATTTCATTTCATATAGTCATTTATCATTTATCACATTATATTCATCTCATCCTATCATTTTCATATCCATTCATATTACAAATTCATAACGCATATCATAAACACAACATTCATTTTCCATCATATAATCATTATTTATTTACATTTGAAAATCCAAAAACAAACATTCCATACATACATCTTCATATCATTTTCCAAATAACATTTTTTTCATACAACATATCAAATATCCCATGACATATTTTCACAATCACATCATTAGTCATCCACCTACATGACATCATTAATACACATCGTCAATCATCATCATAAACATATCATACCAAAATCATCCTGCAAATCATGATAGACATCAATCATCTCATAAATGCACATCCCGTCATCAAAAATCATCGCCGCTGCATATCATCACTCATCAAAAATGCTACAAATGTCCAATATCCAAAGAAACTAAACAAGTCCAAAGAGAAATACATGGGATATGATCAAAAATGGCATATGCAGGCTCCAAAAATGATATACATCACAAAGGCTAGCTGGTTGATGCCCCTGATGGAGCTGGTCCGGAAGGAGGTGGCCTGCCAATGGTACCTGCATCGGGATCTCACCGAGGCCCACTAACCCCTAGACTCTGAGTATGTAGCTGTGATATGCTCCTGCTCCTAGTGTGGGACCATGGAAATGGCTCTCTACACTCAGGAGGACATAACTCCTCATATCTAACTTGATAATACTCAGCCTCCCTCGCCATCTCCATGCCCTCTGCAATGGCGTCCCATAACGATGCACTCTCTACAGTGCCCATCAGTCTCTAAGCTATGCCCTCAGCCTCTGCTACCCTCCATCTCAAAGCATCTCTCTCGGTGATCAGCTGAGCTATCTATGGGTCTGAGGTAGGTGGAGCGACTTGTACTTGTGTTGTGCAGTTTTGCACACACACCCCACTTGGAGTAGGGACCCTCTTTTCACGATGTCTTTTGACCTTTGGTTTTTATTGGATTTGTCTTTTTAAGGTCTTGAAATGTTGGTCTTGCTGACTTTGGTCTTGCCTTGGGGTTTGAATTGGTTAAACTTTGGTTTTAGTCAAAATCCGGGTTTTGACCTGGGTCCGGGATTTTCCAACTCAGTCGGATTTTCCCGGGTCCTGGTCCGTTGTCTGATTATCGCTGAATTTTCCGAAGTCTGGCTTTCTGCTTGAATCCAGGATTTTTCGGTCTGGGTGGATTTTCCTAAACTTCGTTAAAGTCCTGAAAGGTTCCATATCTGTAGAATTCATGCTCACCCGAATTGTCCGCCTGGCTTGGTTTTTCCCGGAATTCCATTTTGGGCTCGGGTTTCCGGATTTCCTCGGTATGTCTTGTCGCTCATTAATGTTTGAAGTACATTTCTTTGTCACGAGTGCAGGTGGATTTAAAATCCTTTTAGCATCCTTTTGGATTCATTATTCATTTGCTATTTGCTCTGGTGCTTGGAGTTCTTCATTTTGAGCTTTGATTGTTGGATTCGAGCGACTTGCGTGTGGATTGCTTGAGCGCTGGTGTCAAGTTTTTCGTTGCTACGGCATACTGTTTCACAGTCACCTCTTCGAGTTTGAGCTTCGTTCGGAATTGATCCATGGTAAGTCATTGTTGGCCCCTTCTTGTGTTTGCACTTTGATTGAATCGTTCGAGTCGATTGGTAGTCACTTCAGGTCGGCCCTTGCTTGTTTTATGGCTATGTATTTGGCGAAGTAGGGTTTGACCCACCTCTTCACGGGTTTTATCACCCGCACTATGCATGCTTTCGTTTATCAATTGAGTGTCAGATATACCCCTATAGATAGGTGTTTTGGGTAGGACCTTGCCTTCTAGGCGTGTAATCTGCTATATTTCGTGAAGGTTAGGGTTTCGGTTTATTTGCCCGAATTTGCTAAGTTCGGTGGATTTATCGCGATTTGCATGTCTTGTGCTTAGCTCAAAGCTGCTTATACCTTGTGAGATCCCAGTGCTTCAAATTGATCATTTCGAGGGATAGTGTTTGAAACTTCGAGCTTACCCTGGCTTTCATGGCAGAGGTCTGGTTATTGAATTTAGGGCATCATTGTTTCACCGTGAAAATCAGTCATTTGGGAGTCTTGGGAATCCAAATTCATGTGAAGGCGAAGTTTTTCTTATCGGGATCGATTTTATGTCCATTGGAATCCAAGTAGGGAAGTTTGTGTGATCATTCGGTTAGTCGCTTGTGCGTTAATGATCATTGGGTTTTCGAGGTGTCCGCGGAATTTCTACGCACCCGGATTTTCCCGGTTTCTGCCAAATCCGCGGAGTATGATAAATTTCAGAATTCTGAGCTGTCCGCAGAAATCCGACCTGTTCGGATTTTTCCGGTTTCTCGCCTGGTTCCATTTCCTTTCGATTTTCAATATTAGGGGTAATGAAGTAAATGCTAACTGGTAACTTTTTGTTGCTAATCAATGAATTTCATGATAGTCACACAACTTTTTGACCGTATTAATGATTTATTTGGGGAATAATGTCTTGGCAGTGGGAGTCTGTCTGGGTCGGATTTCTCCGAATTCCACCCTGACTAGATTTTCCCAGTTTACTTCATTTTCTCGGATTACTTATTTTTTCCATAATTTCAAAGATTGAAGATTGGTGATGGATATTAATTGTTTTATGTGGTTTCAAGCTAACCTTTGGTTGGAATATGGATGATAATTGAATATTCATGAGGCTCTTTTGTGAATGCAAGCTGAATCAAGCAAAGCTGCGGTAGGAAAGTCTAAGGGTGACACTGAAGGATCCTCAGTTACAGAAGCAGAGAGATTGAGGTTGGATACCAAGAGTCAGTTGTCTAATAGTAAGATAGCCTCGGTATGGTCTAAGGTCTCCGACACTAATGTAGGAGCATGGAGGTATGAGGAATTCAAGGCAAGAATAGCTCAGGAAGATCTATCGGCCCTAACTAAGGGGATGATGAAGTCGGGACTATTCCATGTAGCAGGATTCCCCCCTGCAGTCCAGTGTTACAAGTTGATATTAGAATGTGCCCGATAATATGACTTTGACACATAGAGGGTTGTTAGCACTGAAGGAAGAGTCTTGGTGAACTTCAACCCAGTTTCTATTGCCCAAGCTTTTGATATGCCAAACTTGCCATGTGTGTGTGCCTTGGATATGGACCTGGCCAGAACTTACTATGAAGATGAGCCCACCAAAGCCCAGCAGATGATTAATTCTTGGTTGGAGAACCGAAGTCTCATTTTTCCAAACTTCCCAAGCAATTACATCGGATCAAATTCAGACCAAACATATATGATGCAATCACACTATTGAGCAGAGTGGCCAGTTTGAAGAGTGCTAGAGTACTGGAGAACTAGATGGTGCATGTGATCAACAAGATTGAACAAGGTATTAACTACCATTGGGTAGGACTCATTAGTGCAATGATTGACAGACAGCTGAGAGATGTGTTGGAGATGAAGAAGTTTACTATGTCCTCCTATGTGATATATGTATTGGCCAAATTCTACCCATACAGGGGTTTGAATCTGAAGGGGATGTTTGGACAGGATATAGTCTATGAGATATACCCGGAATTGCACCTAGGACATTGGAACTATAGAAGAGTAAATGATGCATTTACAATGCATATTACTAGGTTGCTCTAGAATGCAGAGCATGTAAGAATATCTAATGGAGCCAAGGAGCTAATAAAAAAATATGGAGCTTGGTTCATATAGTTTCCCACCTTCTCCTACATCAGAATTGACGGATGTCAAACTGCTCCATATAGGTTGCCTAGGTATCCTACTGACCACATAGTGCTATTGGAGGTTACAAGGCAGATATGCGACTTTGATGCTATTGTTAAAAAGGAAAAGCATAAGACAGGGTTTGGTGGAGATTTCCCTCTGAAAATTGACATAGCTGAGGTTTGTCCATCAATTCAATCAGCACATACATCAGGGGATGAATTGAGTGCTTATGGTTTCTCTTTCCATTCCAAGAGGACAAATTTTGACATCACTGGGGAAGCGCAGAAGAAGGCTACCAAAGAATACCATCACAAGGATGACTTAGAAGATTACTGGGCAAACATCAAAGATGATTTTGAGGCAAGAAAGAAAAGATACTCTAGGCTTCCAGTGGATGTGATTAGAATGTACAATGTCAAATTGATCCTTGACCAATTAGAGGATGACGGGAATCTGGTGCAAGATCATGCATATGAGTCGGTCAAGGATAGATCAATTGGAGAGGTAAACTAGATTGAAAATGAGGTAACTGAGTTGGAAGACCTGATGGCCCCTGTCATGAAGTTTACTAAGTCATGGTTGAAGCACAAAGTATGGGAACTTGAAAGTGAGAAGGTATCTTGTACCTTCAATTTAATGGGAAATTTGAATCCTCTTTCCACCTCGGAGGAATCTAGTGAGGATGATTCTAAAAAAAAAGCTAAAGGAAGCTCACCTTTCAAGATAAAAATCAGAGGCCCAAAGGAAAGTGATCCCGAATAGAAAATGAAACCAAAGGGAAAGAAGAGAAGCCGAACCTTGAGAATAGGTAGGTCTGTAGAGGAGGAGGAACTTGAGCAAGCAGAGAAAGAAGACATCCCTCCAGAGCCAAAAAGGACAAGAACAACTAGGGCTTCAAGGAAGAAGGATCAAGAAACTTCCAAGGATGAGGCAAATCCTCCAGTTGTTGATGTAGAAAGCTCGAGAGAAGACTAAGGTTTGTTCAAGGAAATCAAGGACTCCATCTCCCAAGGAGACCCTACAAAAAGTAGATCCTCTTCCAATGGCATCCACTGTGGGGCAACAAAAGGCTACTTCCCCTTCACCAAGTGTACCTGAGCAAGTGACTCCTGAAGAGCATGAGACTAGTGGAGAGGTAGAACTGTTCAAGGAAGGAGAACTCTTTGGTGCAACAGCTGAACTTGAGGTTGAAGATGTAGAAAGGCACCTTTCTCCACTAGTATAGTATGAAGATTCTCCTACGAGCAGCAAAGGCAACAAATCTCTTGAGAAGGAGGATGTACCTATTAAGACCCCATCACCTTTGCAAGAGGAAGGGCCTAAGCTAGGTGATCAAGGTGATCAGTCTCATGAGGCAGAAAAGGATGAAACAACAGAACCACATGAGGAGGCCAAGACAGATGAAATCTGGGTGGATCCTGCTGTCCCAGATTGGTTGGATAAGGAAATTACAAGAAAGAAACAAGTCATTATTGAGGACACCCCCCTCGATTGGGATGAGATGTTGGCCAAGATTGGAAAAGGTAAGAAGAAGAAGATGGCTAAGGTAGTTTCAAGGATAGAAAGAGATGAAGCAAGTAACAGGGTCATTCACATTGCCACCCCTACTGTGGATAAAAGTAAAGATGAGGTCACTGGAAAAGATTACAATGTACAGGCCATCAATCTTGGACCAGCTTCTATGGAGTAGGATATTGAAGAGTACGAAGGGTCCAGTGCAGTAATAATTGGGAGATTAAGGAAGGAAACGCAATCAAAGCATGAGCTTAAAAGGGAGAATGAAAGGCTTAGGAAGTGTCTAGAAGACTTGATGAGGACTTTGCAATCTCTCCACCCGTCTTCTTCTGCTGCTACAGGTTTCTTACCTAAGGAGACTATTTCTAAAATTGAAAGGATGAAAGCTTCTACCCAGACTACAATAGGAGGTTGAACTTCAATTTTGTTTACAATGTCAAATAAATCCTTATCATTTTCTTCATTATTGCTTTGTTGGATAAAGTTAGTTGAATGAATTGGTAATGTGTTTGTAAATATTTGCAAGTTTTCATTAAGTGGTGAAAATGATTTATTTCCTTTATCATTGACACCAACCAACTGGTTTTGATTAAAATTGATAAGGCCTTTCACTTAGTTCTTAAGATGAATGCATATTTTTGTATCATGTCCAAGTGTATGATGATATTGATAAAAGGATTTTGCATAAAGTTCAAATGGTGCTAATGGTTTAGTTGTATCAATAGGTCTAATTGGAGGAAGTTGAATCATATTATGTTTAGAAATTGTAACATTATTGCATGGAGAGAATTGGGAAATTATGAAATTTTTCTATCTCTTGGACTAAATTGATAAGGTGTTGGGGTTGTGGCAACAATGTGTGTTTCAATATTATTAATAGTTTGATGATTGTTTATCTTTATGAAGTTTTTATTTTTCTATTTAAATGCTTGATATTTTTTTTCAGGTATGGATTTAGATTGACTAGTAGGAGCTGATGAAGGTGTACCTTTATATTGACTAATTGATAGCTGATAATCACAAAGGGCCATACTTAAATATGTTTAAATGATGGATATTTCATCAGTAATATTTTATCCCTAATATTAGGTTGTAAGTTTCCTATGAACTCCCTTTGAAAATTCAACATCTAGAATATTATAAGAGATTTGCAAATAAAGTGATTGGTATTGTCCTATAATTTATATGTTATTTTCCCTTTAGCTCCTTGTTTACAATGGACTAAATATTTTAATGTAACTTGAGGTCCAGTGTTCTCTTCAAAGTGTTGAAGGAACTCATTAATGAGTTGCATAAGGGGGGTAATTGTGTTTTTATCAATGAAAGAAACCAATCCAAGGTCATATATTTCAATGATCTAGGAAAGAGTTTCTCTAGGAGTGTATATTCAAAAATAAAGTTGCTACACAAGGCGGTAAAGGTTGACACATAGTTATTAGGATCTCCTTTATGATTGTACTTTTCAAAGAAAGGTATTTTGATGTTTTATGGTATGGGTGTCTTTAGAATAGAAAATAAAAATGGACTATGTGTGATGTATGTAGGTGGGTTTGTATTATCTTGACTTTTTTTTATATTCAAAATTTGTTGTTGTAATGATGACATGTTTTGTAAAAGTTGATTTATCATGAAATTATTTGGTGAAATGTTTTGAGAATGTATGGAATGTGACAAAATATTATGGATGATAGGTGGGAAATTGTTTTGTATGTTCATGATGGGTGAAGGACGTGGAGGTATTGTAGGTGAAGGGACAAAACTATAAGGATTTCTACAAGAAATCCCTAAGCTTGTGTTTAGATCATTGCTATATTATGTTGTTGATCTGCTACAACTGGAGGGGTAAAGGTAGGATAAAATGCATGTCGTAGGAGAGGAAATTTTTTTCCTAGTTGGTGTTGAGTATTAGTTAAGTCTTGAGTGTAACTAGCCATTATAGGAATTTTGGAATCCACTATATGGGCTAGGCTTTGCAACACTTCTATCCCAAGTGAGAGACATTAATTAAATTCCCAAGGTTATCCACAAGAGGAATTTTTTCTCCATCCAAAGACTCAATACTTAAGTATTATTAATTCCTTCTAGGTCTTTGTCTAATTGTTTGAGTTTTTCTTAAGGGACATGGGAAATAACATCCTCCAAATCCACATAAATGTTAGCTATTGATGAAGACATGGGTAATGTGGGATTAGGAATATAATCAAGGATGGATTTAGTAGATGTAACACCTTGAGTGAAAGAGTTAAGAATCAGTCTCAATATTAGTTGTGATTAGAACACGAGAAGCCATGATTCTTAAACTACATCTCATTAGGGTGTTAGATATGGGACACCAAGTCATGAATCTCATAAATTTATTATGAGTTTCAAAATACTTGAATTCTAATAGAATGAAGAGAAACATATATAACAAAGAAAAAAATTGAAATAGTTTTAAAAAAAAACAAAGATTTGCATAGGAATCACAGAGATGGGATTGTGATCCAAATCTTTCTAGAAATAAACTAGAAAAGGTAGCTAGCACCCTAGACTCGAGGTGTAAGATTTTGCTAAATTTAAAATATAGAAATGATCTACAGTTTCTGAAGATCCCAACTTATAGAGGTTCAGATCTTGTAATAGATATATTTTTGGAAATGATTAAATCCATAATGTTTTCTATGTGAAACACAAGCATTATAAGATTTTGTGTTTTGGAAGTAATGTAATCTGCTCAAAAGATAATTTTAAAATTTTAAAATGTACAAATTGAGTGGATCTATATTGAAACAACTAAAAAAGCACTTTTTTTATCTTTTGAATTGAAAATGCTATGCAAATCTTTACTTTTTCAATTGTTTTTATCAAAAACATGCATGCATACATGAAAAATTCAAACAACTTAAGATTGCACTCATATTTTAAAATGATCAATTTTAGATTTAAAAAGGTTTTTAAAATGTAACAAGCATCAATTTCACCAAAATTGGATGTGGAAAAAGGGGATATAGGGTCTAAATCACACCTCCTATATCAATAGAATGAACCAAAAATGATCTCAAACACCCAATTGGCTACTAATCTCAATGGAAGAGCTAGAATGGTGGATCAGGATTTTGGTTCTTTCTTTGGGGATGGCTTGATATTTGATTAATTGATCGTTGATTGAATTAATTTGATAATTTAGATATTCACCTAGGTTAACTATAAAAATGCAATAAATTGTTATGATTTTAGGAAAACACATAATGGGGCAAGGGGACTAGCTTGATTGGATAAAACATCTTGTTGCAGTAAAGAGGTCATGAGGTCTAGTCTCCCCCATCCTCATGGTACTAGAGGGTGTGTCACACTAGCATCGTTGGTCATGTGAAAAAAGTTTATCAGGTGCACTGCAGTTTATAGGGGGCTACCCAATTCCTGTAGTCTTAAAAAAGAAAAAGTAAACACATAAAGAAAAACTAGAAATAGAGTACAATGTAGTAGATTGCAGAAATAGAAGAACCTGACACATAAATATGAGCTTAATTTGGTTAGAAAAGAGCATTTGTACCCTAGAATTGGAAGTTCAGACCCTAGAATTATAATTCAAATATCAAGTGACCACTATCTGTGGGTTCTTTCTTTTTGGAATCAATGTCAAAAATTCATTTGTTGTTGATAAATTCCACTTTCTCTAATTTGTTGAGATGTAAAGCTTGAACACTTGATAAAGCAATTAGCTCTTCAATCCTTTCCTAAATTCACTTCAGATATGTTACAACCTACACACAAAGAAAGAGAGGAAAGTGTTGTGTTGTATAAGGGTTTGCCTAAGTCAAACCCCATTTTGGTATTTCTATTTCCATAATTGCTATGATGATATAAAATAGTTCTTACCCTCATTTGGGAAAAGGCTAATAGATAATTGAATGATAAATTGACAAGTGTTCCAACTTACCACCTTAAAGGAGAAATTGAATGATAAATTGACAAGTGTTCCAATTTACATTCCTTGATGAACTAAGGTCATTGTACTTATCACCTTAAAGGTGAATTGGATGCTTGATTTGAAGTCCTAAAAGTGTTAGTTCTCACAAAATAAATGGGTTCATAAAACATGAATAATCTCACATGAAGACTTGATGCATTGCAACTTTCTAGCATGAAATCTACAAGTCTATTCTTTACTCTTTCACTCTGAAATTTGTCATCTTCTAATTTGAGCCTAGAAAATAACAGAAAAGAGAGGGATAAGGGTGGCTATATAGGATTTTTCCTTGGTCAATCTCCCATTTTGGTATTTATACCTCCATGAATAACAAATTTATTGATTGATAAGTGTGTGTGATCCTAACCTTAAGTGTGTCTAAGGTTATAATGCGCTAAAATGATGAAAAACCTACTCAAAAGTGTTAGAGAAGGATTCCAAAAAGAAAAAAGTAAGATCAACCCAAGAGAAAGTCGAATATCCTAGGGGAAATATAAATGCACAAATACCTTACTTCAGGTAGCAAGGAGATCAAAGTTTGAAGATGAGAACACTGTGAAAACAAGTCATTAGGTGATTGAAGGAAGCTGTGAGGCATAGATAATATTACTTTGGTTTGATTTTTTTTTTATGTATAATGTTGTTGGACATGGTTGATGTTTAGATTCTACAAAAGTAAATATTTTTAATTATTTTGTTAGATCATACATTTAATTGATGATAGTAGGAATTAATGTTTATATTCAATATCTTGGTTATAAATTTTCAAGTGTACTAATGCTTTTAATAAGATGTTGTAGGTGGGTAGCCCAAGTTCCTTAAGTTTTGGAGACAAAACCCAAATGCTAAATGTTTATTATTAAATTTGAAAATATAATTTAATTTTTATGTGTTTAATTTTGAAGAGGAAATGTGTTTTCATTTGAATTATCCTTTTAGTTGGATATTGTATTGAGGAAATTGAAGAGTTGAGAGTTATTTTATTTTCAAAAGGAAATTTGAATGGTTGGGGGTAGAGGAAATGAAAGGTTGTTCTCTTTCTTTCTTTATTGTTTGCTTGTGGGAGGAATGGGGAATAGTTGGAATGAATTGGTTGTAGAATGGTAAACTTGGACAAGTTGTTTGGGCTTATACTAACTTGGACAACCAAGGTATACTTGGAATGTATTGGTAATTTTTATGTTCTT
Organism: Sequoia sempervirens; assembly: GCA_007258455.2. Classification (NCBI taxonomy): domain Eukaryota; kingdom Viridiplantae; phylum Streptophyta; class Pinopsida; order Cupressales; family Cupressaceae; genus Sequoia; species Sequoia sempervirens. Next base: position 234,085 of record VDFB02025318.1, read on the forward strand.
GCTAGTTGGTATTTGTATTGGCAGTTTTTGTGTTGTTCATGAATTCTTGATATATGTTTGTTATTGTTGTGTATTAGAGGGTCTGGGTATGTATAAGGAGCTCCTTCATTTGGGTTGAGGAGGGTGCATAGCCTCTCTTGGGGATGGTTGATCAAATATGAAAGTATGGAATTATGAATAAAATTGGAAATCCATGAATGATAGTTGTTTTATTGTAATGAATGGAGGTGGGTTGGATGATGATAGTGTGTGGAGATGGTTGGGTGGATGGTGGTGGTGGTGGTGTGTGAATATTTTTGGATGGGTGGTGGTGGTTGGGTGTTGAGATTGTTGGATGGGTGGTGGTGATTGTGTGTGAGAATGAAGTTGTATATGGATTTGATTGTTTGTTGTTCCACAAGAGGGAAGGGAATCCCCCTTCTCTCCCTTTACAAGAATTTGGTGAACAAATTCTTCGTGTGTGAGTTAGTGATAATGTTTATTTTGGTTTTTAATCTATAATTTAGCATATGGTTCTCTTCATCTCCCTCTTGGAGGTGGACTTAATAGTCCTATGGCTGGGAGGAGAGTAGAACTGGGCTGCTCCATTCTGATTTTGCAAGTTTAGAAGATGATCTGGTTTAGTGTATAACTTTTGATGTATGAAAATTCTTGTTATATCTCTAACCCAAAATGATTTTGAACCATTAAGAGGTGTAGGTTGAAAGTTAAAAAGTTGGCTATAAGGGTTAGTGCAGGATCATGGGGGTCCAAACTAGGCCCTTAAGTGGCAATGAAAATTTAGAAAAATAGAGTTAGGCAACTTGACAAAAAAAAATGAATAAGTTATTCACATAATTTGAAAAACATGTAAGAACAAAATTTGTAGAAATTTGAATGTAATTTCTAAGATACTATTCCATTTTTGCAAAAAAGTTAATCTATTTGGCAAAAATTTGAAATTTTAATGTAGTAGTATTAAATTTTTAAGAAAAAATAAAAAGTAGGTGCATGTCTAACCAACCTAAGTACAAGAAAAAAATAATATTATTTTTTGAAACTTTCAATATAAGTAGAGGACACATGCCCGAATGTGCTGCATTCTTTTTGTAATTTTTTGCAAATAAATAATTAGTTATGATTTTTTTTTTTAAAAACAAAAATATTAAAACTTGATTGTCTGACCACCATAACATAGTCAAAAATTTATGAAATTTAATTTTTTCTTTTTTTATCCTATAGTGTGGGAAACATAGAATGTGTCACATCTTTCAAATTTTAAAAAGATGAAATCCTTTAAGAATTATAGATGGTTTTCAATCAGCCTATCAATCATGACACTAGTTAGAATGTATGTAGAAAATCAATAAGAATTATATATTTAATTCCAAATAGGGGATATCTTATATTTTTGGAAATCTGACAACTTTCTCAATAAAACCTTTTCATTTCATCAAATTTGGATTAAAAAAAGGTCGTCAACCACTTTTTTGTCATATCGCCACTTTTTGGATCCCCATGATCCTGCACTCTCCCATAAATAAAGGTAAATATCAGTGATCATCTCCTATTTTAGGTAAATTGTGCATTCCTTACTATGCATTAAAGTGTAAGATCGGTCCTATGTGTTAATCAAAGATTGTAATCAATGAATTCATTTGCGACCAAAAGAACTTTTACGTCTTAACAAATATTGTAGCTTTAGCAAAACTACTTTGGTAAAAACTAAGATTTTCTAAAGAAAGTGATTTTTTTTTATGCATATAGAAAATATATTTGTCTATGTCTACATGTAAAGTTACAGGATATGGAAGCAATGTTCAAAAAATGGAATGTTTTTGGCCAGTTGCTATCCCTCAACCTTGAAACGCCACATCTACATGAATCTATCCCATGTATTGAATTCATTATTCTACATTTTCATGAATGTCAAAATTTTTTATTGCACAGAAAACACAGAGTTGTTGCTCTATTTCCCCAAAACACACAATAGGGGAATACAGAAATGTAGAATAAACAAAATGCAAGGAGACAAATATGGGCATGCAATATTTGCCTTTTGTATTAAATATGCTAGAAATGACAATACAAGAAAGATAAAACTTAAACTACTGAAATCTAATTCTAAGCTACAAACTTCAAACTTCTGGGAGCTTCATGAGTTGCTCAACCAAACATACAATGAACTTTAGGAGCTTTTAGGAGCTCAACTGATAGGAGCTACGCAGAGCTCTTCAAGAGAAAACTCTGCTCACGCACAAAACAAACAGCTGCTATTGTTTAGGAGCTTTCAGAAGCTCACACAGACTTCTCTAAATCACATAGAGAACAAAAACATTCTTCTATCTACAGACTACTGTTGCACAAAAAAATTCTTCAAGTCTACCTGAGTCTTCTCAATTGACAAAATAAACTGCCTTCATTCCTTTTGTCTTTCAAACATTCCCTCTCAAATTCAAAATTACCTACCAGCATTAATTGAGAATTCAAAATGAGCTACTACATTTACTTCAGTGGCTTTCAAGAGCTGCAGGGATGAAGATCCCAAAAAATGTCATTGAAATTGGGGGCTCCTGACGGGTAGGTGAAGCAGGGGATCTGACATGAGAGCAGGAGGCTCAAGAGAATTCAATTTTTCCAACACTCCCCCTTGGTCCTGAGCCAATGAACATGATCAATCCTGATCCAAAACAACAACCCTAATCTGGTTCTTAGGCGCTTGAAACTATCCTTGCTCAAAGGCTTGGTGAATATGTCTACTAACTGCTGCTCAGACCTGCAAAATGCCATTTTAATTTCACCATTCTCAACCAATTCTCTAATAAAATGATACTTGATTTCAATGTGCTTTTCTCTTCTATGAAACACAAGATTTTTTGTCAAGGCTATTGATGAAACATTGTCACAATAAATTACTGTTCCATCATCTTGTTCTTCTCTCAAATATGCCAAGATTTTTCTCAGCCAAATAGCTTGACATGTTGCCGTATTTGCTGCTATATACTCAGCCTCTACTATAGATAGGAAAATGATGGGTTGTTTCTTGGAAGCCCATGAGATGAATCTTCAACCCAAATGAAACACATAGCCCAATGTGTTATTCCTATCATCCAAACTTCCTGACCAATCATTTTTCGTGTAACCAACCAGCCCAAACTCTTTTGTTGTTGTGTACATAATGCCATATCCTTTGGTGCCATTCACATACCTTAGGATTATTTTACCCGCTTGCTAATGGGTGTCCCATGGATTCTCCATAAACTTGGAAATAAGACTCACACTGTGCATTAAATCAGGCCTAGTTGTTATTAAATACATTAAACTTCCAACCAAACTCTTAAACATGGTTGGATCCATATTGTTGTTGCAATATTCCTTGGTCAACTTTAGACCTATGGCTATTGGTGTTGGGGAAGACTTTCTTTCAAGCATTCTAAATCTCTTCAAGATCTCATTTGCATATTTTTCTCGAGAGATGAATATACCATCATGCATTTGTTTTACTTCTATGCCTAGAAAATATCTCAAAAGACCTAAATATGTCATTTCAAACTCTCTTTTCATGGCCTCTTTAAAATAAACAATGAGGAAATCATCATCCCAAGTGAAAACTAAATCATCAACATACAAGACAACAATTAAAACCTTACCATTTGTTGCCTTGATGTAAAGAGTGGGCTCACCATCGCTTTTGCTAAAGCCATTGCTCATCAAATATGAGTCAATCCTATTGTACCATGCCCGTGGAGCTTGCTTCTACCCATAAAGAGCCTTCTTCAGCCTATACACCTTGTGTTCTTGACCCAAAACTTCATATCCGAGTGGTTGCTCCACATAGACCTCTTCTTTCAACACTCCATTAAGGAAGGTGGACTTCACATCCATTTGAAATACCTTCCACATGTGTTGGGCTACGATTGTTATGACTGCCCGCACGGTTTCCATCTTTGCAACAGGGGAAAATGTCTCATTATAATCTCTCCCAAACTGCTATTTGTACCCCTTGACAACTAATCTTGCCTTGTGCCGTTCTATCCTACCTTCAACATTGCAATTGGTCTTATAGACCCATTTCACCCCAATAACTTGCTTGTTGGGAGGAAAATCTGTTAACTCCCATGTGTTGTTCTTCTATATTGCATCTATCTCCTCAGTCATGGCCTCAAACCATTTCTCCTGTTTCACAGCTTGCTCAAAATAAATTGGATCACCATAAGAAAATAATGCAAAATTCACACTTTCATCAAATTCTTCATCATACCTTTCATTCTGGTAGATCTCCCTTAGACTCTTGGTCTTCTTTAGCATTAGGGAGGAGAGAGGTGGATTTGAAATTTTACTACTGCTACTGTTGTGCTAAACAGGCAGGTTCAGGAGTTGTCGGGAAGTTTCAGGAGTTCTACAGGCAATTTCAAGAGCTCTTCCAGAGCTTTTAGGAGCTCTCAGGAGCTCTTCAGGAGCAAATCTTCTGGAGCTTTCGGGAGCTAATCTTGTGGCTGTCTTTGGCTACTTACCTTTCTATTTACTCACTTCAGGAGCTTTCAAGAGTTGTCAAGAGCTTTTAGGAGCTCGACCGATACCTTTAGGAGCCAATTCTCTAGCTTACAGTGACAGTCTGCCTAACTATTTTGCTGATTGTATTCCAACTTCAGGAGCATTCAGGAGCTCTTGGGAGCTCTTCAGGAACTCGTCTGACACTTTTAGGAGCTTCTGCTAGCTCTTCTTGTTGAACTTCATGTTCTGATTTTGCTTCTTCAAGAGTTGTTAGGAGTGGTTCTGAGCTGTCAGAATCTACCACTCCATCCCAAGACTTGTCTTCTAGGAACTCCATGGCCCTACTAATCACTATCTTCTTGATGACCGGATTGTATAGCTGATAGGCTTTGGACTCTTCACTCTAGCCCATGAAAATGCATTTTTCACCCTTGTCATCCAATTTCTGCCTCTTTTCTTTAGGCACGTGGGAATATGCCACACAACCAAACACTCTCAAGTGCTCAACTATCCACTTGTGTCTTGTTCATGCCTCTTGAGGGATCTTGTCACGAACCACCTTTGTTGGACTTCTATTAATCAAATAAACAATTGTTGCTATAGCCTCTCCCCAATATTCAATAGGGAGTCCCTTTGCTTTCATCATGCTCCTTACCATCTCAACGATGGTTCTATTATTTCTCTTAGCCACTCCATTTTGCTACAGAGTATAACTAGTTGTTAGCTCCTCCTTGATGCCATTTTGCTTGCAAAAATTCATAAGAAAATTAGAGGTATACTCTCCTCCACGATCTGACCTTAGGACCTTAAGCACATGTCCACTCTCCTTTTTAGCTTGGGCCTTAAACAACAAAAAATTATCAAAAGCTTCAGATTTATGTTGCAAAAAATAGACCCATGTCTTATGGCTGTAATAATTAATGAAGGTCATAAAACAATTGCTTTTACCAACAAAAATGATTTGCATAGGGCCTACCAAATTTGTATGTACCAGCTCCAATGGTGCTCTTTCCCTTGTAGAGTTGCCCAATTGAAAGGGCTGCCTATGTTGCTTGTCCAAAATGCAAGCCTCACATCTAACATTAGGCTCTACTATTCTCAGAAAACCATCAATCATTTTATTCTTGGACAAAAGACTTAAACCAGCATAGCCTAAATGTCCATACCTGAGATGCCATAGCTTGGAGGGATCTTGAATAGTGCTCTTGAGTGCTACATGATGTACTACTGTACATTCTCCATTCATGAGAGGTGCAGCAATAGACTGAGATGAGAAACACATCTCAATCTTCAAAGGAAACATCCAAGTTTTTGTCATTTGGACTAATGCAAACACCTTCATCTTCTCATTCTTGTCATAAATGATGCATTGAATCTTCTCCATCAACACTTTGTATCCATTTTGGATCAGTTGAACAACACTCATGAGGTGCTTTAATCCAGGAGCAAGAAATACATTATGTATCTCCTTCTTCTCACCTTGCTTGTTGCAGATTATAATAGATCCTCTTCCAACAACAAGAACTACTCCATTGTTCCCCATTCTAATTTCAGACTTTACATTTTTATCAATGAAAGAAAAAAGACTTTCATTACCACTCATGTGGTTTCTGCAACCACTGTCTAAATACCAGACTTCGGGGCTACCTTCTTCACCAATGTTGCACATGATGAAGGATGTGGACTAGTTTCTTTCAGCCACATTTGCATTTTGTTTTGACTGATCAAGCTGTTTTTTCCAGCATTCACTCGCATAATGCCCCAACTTATGACAGTAGTAGCATTCAACATTGCTCTTGTCATTCTTCTGATACAAACTATTGTTCTTCTTGCCTCTTTGAGAGCTGGTTTGAGAGCTGCTCGCTCCCTCTTGGCTATTTTCTCGTGCCAAGCTTTCTTCTCCAGCATTACCACATCTGGAGTTATTTCTGCCTCTCCCCTTGCCTCTTGCATTCGACTAAGCTTTAAAAGATTTCTCTTGGGAGGAACTTGTAGACCTATTTAGGTGCTGCTCATGGGTTTGCAGAGAACCCATCAGCTCATCAACAGACAATGTTGTGAGATCCTTTGCCTCTTCAATGGAAATCACCACTGCATCAAACTTCGTGGGTAAGCTCTTGAGAATTTTCTCCACAATCCTCAGATCATCAATGATCTCAACATTCATTCTCAACTGGTTTATCAAACCTGAGAGTCTTGTGTGGAAAACTGAGATGGACTCACTGTCCTTCATTTCAAGAGTCTCAAACGCTCTTCGAAGCATCTAGAGCTTCACTAATCTGACCATGTCAGTTCCTTTGTAGTTCATTTGGAGGATTTCCCAAGCTTCCTTTGCATAGTTAGCTACTGCTATTTTGAGAAAAATGGCCTTTGTCAAGGCTGCTTCTATCAAACTCAATGCCTTAGCATCTTTCCTCCTCAACTCCTTCAACTGGGTTTTCTCGTTATTTGTGAGCACATCATATGCTGCTGGGTTAGTTACATCATTGAATCCATTGACCACAAACTTCCACAAATCATTGGTGACCATAATGGTCTTCATCTTCTTCTCCCAAACATTATAGTTCTATCCATTAAAGGAGGGTGGCTACTTCCAGCTCTTTCCTTCATCTCCAACCATGTCTTCTACACAATAAAAACTCAATACCTAGAAAAAATAAAATAAATGCCCTAACTCACAAGAAAATGGGGCATATGGCTCTGATACCATGTTAAATTTTTTGATTGCATAGAAAACACAGAGCTGCTGCTATGTTTTCCCAAAACACACAACAGGGGAATACACAAATGCAAAATAAACAAAATGCATGGAGACAAATCTGGGCATGCAATATTTTCCTTTTGTATTAAATATGCTAGAAATGACAATGCAGGAAAGATACAATTTAAACTACTGAAAGCTAATTCTAAACTATAGACTTCAAACTTCTGGGAGCTTCATGATCTACTCAACTAGACATACAATGGACTTCAGGAGCTGCTAGGAGCTCAACTGATAGGAGCTACACAAAGCTCTTCAGGAGAAAACTCTACTCACACACAAAACAAACAACTACTACTATTCAAGAGCTTTCAGAAGCTCACACAGACTTTTCTGAATCACACAGAGAACAAAAAAATTCTTCTATCTATAGGCTGCTGCTGCACAAAAAAACTCTTCAACTACAACTGAGTCTTCTCAACTGACAGAATAAACTATCTTCATTCCTTTTGCCTTTCAAACATTCCCTCTCAAATTCGAAATTACCTACCAACATTAATTGGGAATTCAAAATGAGCTACCACATTTACTTCAGTGGTTGTTAGGAGCTACAGGGATGAAGATCCCAAAAATTGCTATTGAAATTGGGAGCTCCTAACGGGTAGGTGAAGTAGGGGATCTGACGTGAGAGCAGGAGGCATTCAATTTTTCCAACAATGAAATAGTGTAACAGTATAGATTTTGGCATTCATGGAATGGTAATAAAATTTAGTTGTTGTTTCACAAGTATATCTTGCTAAAGGAAAAATAAAAAGAAGTAAATATAGGCTTTTGTGGTCTTTCTTTTCTTAAATCAAAATATCTTATTAAGAATCTGCCATATAAAACTCCCATTCCTTAGGCATTGAATAACGTCTGAATATAGTGGACATATTCTTGGCCTTGTATTGCACCCACAAATCTTTAGTTTAAAAAAAGAAATCTCAATCTTGATGTCAATGATATTAGCCACTTCCTATCCCCATTTTATGCATTTCAACTTTTTTCTCTACTCGTTAATCTCGAGCCGTGATGCTATGTATTCTCTTTGTGGTTGTGCTCTGTTTAGGTTCCTAAGGCCATTGCATTGTTATAATGTTAAAGTTTGTTTCTATTTTATTTTATACTTAGTTACTTAATACATATTCCTTGTTGCAACATTCCAATTATTAAGTGCCTGGCGTCATTTCTAGTATGCGTAAATAATGCATTATTAGCGCTATGCACATTTGATTTTTCAACTTTGCAACTGATAAATATTATGAGACATTTATAATAACTCATATTTTTTTGGAAAAAATTTCTATTATTAAATGCCTTATGTGACAAATCTTATCACGCCCGTTATAATAGATTTGGTTATTGCAATTTGGAGTAATGCTACTTTAGGTTTATCACAAGTTGAGTTATTCTTTGTGTGAAAATTTTACCCCTGGTTATTTTAGGCATGCGAGGTAGTTCTTTGTGTCCTGCGTTAAGTTTTGTAATCGATTTGTCATTTCATTTGATACATTCCTTAGTCAATTGGTTAGGAAACCAAATGCTAGTATGCACTGTAATGCTTGATTCACCTCTCTATTCGGTCTTTGAATAAATGAATGGTTAGTAGAATTGCACGTATTGTCACTTTGTTACCAGATTCTTTGGCCAAAGTATTTTTCCTTACTAAACTTCAAAGTTCGTGTCTCTTGTATCACTTTTCTTTTGATCATCTCAATATTGTGTAGATGATATCACCTATTACCTGATTTGTGCGTTGAAGCTTTATCCTCATGCGATAAGATATATGTCATTCACTTCTTTTCGAGTCGGTTGGATTAGTAATCAATTTTAGGTCTTTTCTCATTTTTACAAAATGGTTACTTAAAGGTTATTAAAATTTATTGAGAAATGCATTAAAATTTAGCCATTTGGATATCGATTGATTTTTTCTTAGCATGCAATCCCATTTAGGTTGGATAGTAATAATTATTTTACATTAAGGATTTCATTATCTGTTGTAAAATGATAGAATACGTATTTTTAAAGAAATCAAAGATTCGGCATCTAATAGCATAAAACTATTGGTGACTTGTTGGAAGCATTCTATCCTTATTTGTCTGAATTCCAGAATAGGTTTTGTTGATGACATGTTGATGACCTATTTTGTAGAATATTATTCATCTCAATAAGTACTTAGTTAACTACTGCATATATCTGTATATGAATTCTAGAAATCATGATTTAGAAAGGTGCTGCTAATAATTTCCAAATTGTATCCATTATATAAATATTATCTCTCGTATGTCAGTTAGAGTGTTAGTCTAGTTGGGGGTAAGCGACATAGCTATGGAGTTACTTGGTAATTATTTACTTCATAATTACCTATGCATTCTAGTTATGAAACGATTCATTAATTTGCAGTGAATATATATATATATATATATTTTTTTTTATTTATTTATTTTTGATTTGCATGGGCAAAATGAATTCAATTGAAATATAATGTAAAATTCAATATTGAATTTATTAGAAAAAGTTGATTTGGAATAAAAATTAATGATATCAATTTATAAATTGTTGTTAGTTCTTAGTCATGTTCTACATTACTATTTCTTTGGCTCAAATATGTTACTGTTTTGTAAAGTAATTCTACAAGTGCAATTGTTTTTTGTGGGGCGGGGAGGTATATAGAAAAGAATAAGGAATAATAGTTTGTGGTACAACTATATTAGCTGGTATATGACGTGGAGCATATGGTTGTTAATTGTTAGCATGATCTCTACAGTGTACCTCTGTCGTTTGTGTCTCCTACAGTGTATCATTCATTTAATGTTTTGAGTGAATACCAAATATGCAAAGTTCTGCACATTTGTCTCTGTACAAATTTCAATTATATATATACATTTTTTTTGGAATATCTAATTTAGAGCTACAACGGGAAAATGCATTTAAATGCCCCATCTGATGAAATCAAATTTGGGTAGTTTCCCCCTTGTCGTGTCTGACCACCTTGTTGGACAACAACAAATTAATTGTGGTGGTTGAGTTTGAATTGGGCGCAAGATTTTTAGAAAAGCAACAAAAGACAAAAGAAGAATAGAATGCATTATTCTATAGAGAAGAAGGAGACAGAGACGAAAAGTTGTTTTTTACAGAAGCAACAAAAAGGAAGAATGTTCAGCAGAACATAATAGAAAGTGAAAGTTTGGGAGAACCTGCAGCAACAAAGAATATTGGTAGTGCTCTAGTGCTCCAGAATGTTTCCAACACGTAGCATCAGCACACATAAAGAAGATGCGCTGGAGCTTGCACTGTTTTTGTATGAAGCACGTACAGAGCATTAGCTCTGAGTTTTTTGAATGTAATCTCCTTTTGGTGAAATAGAAAATCGAATATATATTATTTCTGTCTCCCTTGTTGTTGTACATGTTTTCATTCTTTTCCCACTGTAGTTGGGTTTATTTTTCCTAATAGATTAGTATCATAGCCCTAAGTTTTTTGGGCATTTAGTTTGTCAAAGCCCTAGTTTTGTTCCTAGGCATGCAGTTACAAAACTTTAGTTTCTAGGTATTTGGGAAAGCCCTAGTTTTCTAGGCAGTAAAGAAAAGCCTTAGATTTTATCTGGGTATTTGTAGTTCTTCCACATTTAGCAAAATGGCTGGAGGAGACAATAGGAGTTGGCAGCAGCCACCAATATTTGATGGAAAAAATTATGATGTCTAGGCAAAGAAAATGAAAACCATTCTAGTAGTAAATGATTTATGGGAATTAGTAGCAAATGGGTTCATAGATGTGACTGACCCAAATGCATTTGTAGCATTGACCAATGCTCAAAAGAACCAGTTAAAGGAAACTAGGAAGAATGATGCCAAATCCCTCAGTCTGATTGAGGTAGCCTTGACAGAGGCTATCTTCCCTCGAATAGTAACAGCTAGTTATGCAAAAGAAGCATGGGAAATACTTCAAACCACCTGAAAAGGGTCTGAGAAAGTCAGGTCAGTGAAACTCCAGCTGCAAAGGAGAGAATTTGAGACTATGCAGATGAAGGATAGTGAGTCCATTTTAGATTTTCATACAAGGGCTTCCACCTTGATTAACCAATTGAGGATAAATGGAGAAACCATGGAAGAGCAGAAGATTGTGGAGAAGATTCTCAGAAGTTTACCCACAAAATTTGACACAGTGGTTATTGCCATAGAAGAGGCAAAGGACCTCTCAACATTATCAGTTGATGAGTTAATGGGTTCACTTCAAATCCATGAGCAGTGCCTAAATAGGTCTACAAATTCTTCCCAGGAACAAGCCTTCAAAGCACATGCAAATGTGAGAGGCAAGGGAAGAGGAAGAAATGGCAGAGGTAAAAGCAACTCCGGAAGAGGAGGCTCAAACAATCAGGAGGAGACAAGAACCTCCCAATCAGACTTCCAAAACACAAAGAAAAATAGCAGCTCGAATCAGAGATTTGATAAGAGCAATGTGCAGTGTTACTACTGTCACAAGTATGGTCACTATGCAAGTGAATGAAGGAAGAAACAACATGACCAAGGGAGTCAAAATGCAAACGTAGCGAATGAGAACAAGGCTGAAAATGAAAAACAGTCTCAAGTGTTCATTGCATGCAATCTTGCAGAATAGAACAACGCTGAAGTTTGGTACTTGGACAGTGGCTGTAGCAAGCACATGAGTGGTAACAAAAAATTATTTTCCTTCATTGAGCATAACATTAAGTCTGAAATCAAAATGGGCAACAATGAGAAAGTTTCAGTCATGGGCAAGGGCATAGTGTGCCTACAAACCAAGCATGGTGAAGATAGACAACTTCATGATGTCTTTTATGCCCCAGGAATGAAACCCAATCTCTTGAGCATTAGACAGATGGTCCAAAATGAATATAGAGTGCTAATGGAGAAAGGGGAATGCATCATCTATGACAGAGATGGAAGCAAGAAAGTTATGGCAGCGGTTCAAATGACAAAGAACCGAATGTTTCCCCTCAAAATAAAAAATCTCATCACAGTCAATAGGCTTGCAACAATCAGGCTTCAAAATAGTCATCCAAGACCCATCCAAGCTTTGGCATTTGAGGTATGGGCATCTAAGCTATTCTAGTTTAAATATTTTAGCTAAAAAGGATATGGTTAGGGGCCTACCAACAATTGTAGAGCCTAATGGAAAGTGTGAAGCATGCATCCTAGGTAAACAACATAGCCAGTTTTTTCAATCAGGGCATTCTACGAGAGCTAGAGCATCATTAGAGTTGGTGCATTCAGATTTGTGTGGTCCCATGAAGACCCCAACCCTAGGAGGAAATTTTTATTTTATGACACTCATAGATGACTATAGTAGAAAAAATTGGGTGTATCTTTTGAAGAACAAATCAGATGCATTTGAGAAATTCAAAGAGTTTAAGGCCTTGGCTAAAAAGCAAAGCGACCACTATATCAATGTCCTCAGAACAAATAGAGGGGGAGAGTATATCTCTCACGAGTTTATGAATTTTTGCAAGTTTCATGGTATTTAGAGATAACTCATAGCCCGATATACTCCACAACAAAATGGAGTGGTTGAAAGAAAGAATAGAACCATCACGGAGATGGTAGCAAGCATGTTGAAGGAAAAAGGTTTGTCTAATGAGTATTGGGGTGATGTTGTAGCAACAACAGTCTACATTTCAAATAGGTGCCCCACAAAGGCCATTTGTAATAGGATCCCACAAGAAGCGTGGACAAAATGAAAATGGAGTGTTAAGCATTTGAGAATATTTGGATGTGTGGCATATGCACTCGTGGCAAAAGAGAAAAGGAAAAAATTTGATGACAAAGGTGAAAAATGCATTTTCATCTGCTATAGTGAAGAATCCAAAGCCTACAGATTGTTTAATCCCATCACCAAGAAAGTGGTGAGCAGTAGGGACATTGAATTCATTGAAAATGAGTCATGGGATGGAACAATTGATAGCAACACAGGTATTTATGTTTCAATACTTCTTAAGGATGAAGAAGTTGTAGAAGGGAGATGCTTTGGAACTTTACAGCAAGGTAATAGTTCAGAAAATAGCAGCAGTAGCTCCGGAAACTTTCAGTAGGGAAGTTGCTCCGGAAACTTCTAGCATGGTAGATGATCTGGAAGTTCACAACAGTAGTCTTCTTCATCAATCCAGCAGTCAAGTATCTCCAAAAATTCTGATCCTACGCTTGCATCATTGATGCCATGGAAGACAAGAAGTGTGAGGGAAATTTATGACAGCAAAAGGTATGATGACTTTGATGAAAATTCAGATTTTTCTATGTTTTCTTATAGTGATCCAATGTATTTTGAAGAAGCTGTGAAAGAAGAAAAATGGTGTAATGCCATGGATGAAGAAATGGACGCTATAGTGAGAAACAAAACATGGGAGCTCGCTGATTTACCCAAAGGGAAATTAGTCATTGGTGTTAAATGGGTCTATAAGACCAAATGCATTGCTGATGGTAAGGTTGAAAGAAATAAGGCAAGGTTGGTTGCTAAGGGATACAAACAGCAGCCTGGAAGAGATTATGATGAAACATATGCACCAGTTGCAAGGCTAGAAACAGTGTGGGAAGTCCTAGCAATTTCAGCCCAACACAAATGGTAAGTATTACAAATGGATGTAAAATCAGCCTTCTTGAATGGAGTGCTGAAAGAAGAGGTGTATGTGGAGAATCCACCTAGCTATGCAGTTCTAGGGAAAGAAGACAAGGTCTACAGGCTCTGGAAATCTCTTTACGGGCTGAAACAAGTACCATGGGCATGGTACAACAGAATTGATTCGTACCTTGTGAGCAATGGCTTTAGCAAAAGCGGTAGTGAGCCCACACTCTACATCAAGGCAGCCAATGGTGAGATTCTTATTGCTTCTTTGTATGTAGATGATTTAATTTTCACAGGAAATAGTAATCTTTTTATTGCTGATTTGAAAGTGGCAATGAAAAATGAATTTGAAATGACAAACCTAGGTTTGCTAAAATATTTCCTAGGAATAGAGGTCCAACAAACAGATCATGGCATCTTTATTTCACAAACAAGTTATACTAAACAAATCTTGAAAAGATTTAGAATGTTGGAAAACAAACCAACCTCAACCCCAACAGCTATAGGTCTGAAATTAAGCAAAGAGGACAACAACAATAAAGTTAACCCAACTCTCTACAAGAGCATGGTTGGAAGCCTCATGTATTTGACAACAACAAGACCTGATTTGATGTATGCAGTAAGCCTAATTTCTAGGTTCATGGAACAACCTAAGGATACACACTAGAAAGCAAGAAAAAGAATTCTAAGATATGTCAATGGCATGAAAGGCTATGGCATTATGTACACCGCCTCAAATGAGTTTCAGCTAGTTGGATACACAAATAGTGATTGGGTAGGAAATGTAGATGATAGGAAGAGCACTACAAGATATTTGTTCCACATGGGTTTAGGAGCAATATCATGGGCACTAAAGAAGCAGCCCATAGTTTCACTCTCCACAACTGAAGTAGAATATATAGCAACAAATGCAGCAACATGTTAGACTATTTGTCTTAGAAGAATCCTTGCTAATTTGAATGAGTAGCAAGAAGATGGTACAATCATATTTTGTGACAATGTATCTTCCATTGCCTTGACAAAGAATCTCGTCTTTCATGTGTGAAGCAAGCATATCAAAATTCGATATCATTTCATAAGAGAGTTGGTTGAGCATGGAGAGATTCAACTTCATTATTGCAGCTCTGAGCAGCAGCTCACGGATATTTTCACAAAGGCATTGTCAAAAGAATCCTTTGAATGCCTAAGAAATAGGCTTGGTATGCAAGAATGCTCTGGAACTTTGTTTCTGGAAAACACACAAAATGACGGATACTCCAGAACTTTAGTTCTGGAAAGCATAGAAAAGCGCAACACAGAAAAGTGTGGATGCTCTAGAACTTTGGTTTTGGGAAGCACAGAAAAGTGCAACACAGAAAAGCACAGATGCTCCAAAACTTTGGTTCTAGGAAGCACAGAAAAGCGCAGCACAGAAAAGACAGATGCTCTAGAACTTTGGTTCTAGAAGGAAAAAGGCAGATGCTCTGGAACTTTGGTTCTAGAAAACAAAGAAAAGGACAGATGCTCCAAAACTTTAGAAGAGAGTTCTAGAATGCAAAATAGATGCACATAGGCTTGCTTCAGAAACTTTGCGTCGGTGCTTCAGAACCTTTGGTCCATTGCTCTGGAAGTTTTGCAAAGTGATGAGTGCTAGAAACTTTTCTCCAGAAGTTTTCCACCAATAGTTTCAAATGATAATGAAAAGAAAAATGACTCAAAATTAAGGGGGAGTGTTGGAATATCTAATTTAGAGCTGCAACGGGCAAATGCATTTAAATGCCCCATCTGATGAAATCAAATTTGGGTAGTTTCCCCCTTGTCGTGTCTGACCACCTTACTGGACAACAACAAATTAATTGTGGTGGTTGAGTTTGAATCGGGCGCCAGATTTTTAGAAAAGAAACAAAAGACAAAAGAAGAATATAATGCATTATTTTGTAGAGAAGGAGACAAAGAAATAATTTTTTTTTTGCAGCAACAATAGAAAGGAAGAATGTTCTGCAGAACATAATAGAAAGTGAAAGTTCAAGAGAACCTGCAGTAGCAGAGAATATTGGCAATGCTCCAGTGCTCCAGAATGTTTCCAACATGTAGCAACAACACACAGAAAGAAGATGCGCCGAAACTTGCACTATTTTTGTATGAAGCATGTATAGAGCATTAGCTCTGAGTTTTTTGAATGTAATCTCCTTTTGGTGAAATAGAAAATCGAATATATATTATTTCTGTCTCCTTGTGTTTGTATCCTTTGTTGCTGTGCATGTTTTCATTCTTTGCCCATTGTAGTTGGGTTTATTTTTCCCAACACATTTGCTATGTGTTATCTCACCTTATAAGCTTGTCAGCGTTATAGCATAGAAAATATCTAATTATTGTATGAATAGAGAAAATCATAGCCTGTAAAAGATTTCATTGACCACAACATTTGCATGTATATCTTGGTCGATGTTATGCCTGATTTCCTTTCTATGTTTCATGTCCTGTCCATGATAGTCTTTGATCGATAAAATATTAGATTGAAATCTTAAAAAAAAAAAATTGTTTGAAATAGTCCATCACTAACATCTCTTGTTAAAGGAGTAATCTTGCTTGTATTTTCAAATGATGCTATTTGGTATATAATTTAAACGTTATTATTTTAAATCTTTAATTTGAAAATTTTAGCAGTGCACCATTGCACGATAAATGGAAATCTAGTGTTTATAGTATTGCGTAGTAGTTTGGGAATGTTTTTCGATAAAATTATTTCTTCTTTAATGAACTAGTATCACTAATGTCAAAGTATTGAATAATACTTTGTCCCGTAATTGTGGAAAAGACTTCAAAATTTATTTCTACAACTATATCATTTTTTTGTATTTTAGAGTGAGCACTTTATCTTTGGTTACTTAATATTATTAAATATATCTTAATTCTAATTATTTATTTTTATTTTATTGGTCAAACTTAGTGTCAGAATTATAGTAGCCAAAGCTATCTCCAAAACCTATATTCTATAATTTCCATCCATTGGCATCAAAATACAATCATTTTGTTAGCTTGATTAATTCTTGAAACATAGATTTTAGGACCCGAAATGCTTGCTCTCTTCCTAAGTTTTTCACCTAGAAAGAGAGATTTAGATCCTAAAATGCTAGATGCTCATTCAAATAACATGTATGATGTGATATGATGTAAAGTAACTAAAATAAATGCAATTGACTGATTAAGATGATCTAAAATGCATGCAAAGATGTAATTTATGCCTTGTTTGAAAACACGGTGTGATATGAAGAAACTATGAAATATGAATCTGAGATAAAAAGAAATATGCAAAACAAAAAGTACAGGGTCAAATCTGAGTGCACCTGGATTATGTGTGAGCTTTCTAGAATGCCTGTAATTCTAATCAAATTTGTTGATTTTTCATGCTGGTGCAGTGGGACTCATTTGCCAAGGGTGGCGAATCAGTCCCCCTACTGTTGAAAAAGTGTCAGGAATTGATTTCTGATAGTCGAGAGTTGTTTTCTGACAAAATGCAGATTTCCATATTTCAAGTGGGACTCATTCACCAAGGGTGGTGAATCAGTCCTCCCCAAAATTTCTAAAAAGTTAAAGGTCAACACTACTACTCCAGATCTGGAAATGACTGAATATCAGGTTGTCGAGGTCAATTCTGTAGAAAATGGGATGCAAGTCACTCAAATTACTTGAATAGATGTTGAATTGATTTGAAGAGCCTAGTTGACTTGAAATCCACTTTTCAACACCTTTAAAAGTGTCAAATATGCAAAACAAAGGCTGCAAAGACACATGCAAAGGGGAAAAATGATGAGGGATTAGTGAATAGGGGTTTGCCTTGGTCAAACCCCGCTTTAGTAATTAAACCCAATTGAAATAAATGACATGCAAGAGGAATGATAAATGAATAACATGGAAGTATTGCAAACTTACCACATCCTTGAATATGCAAATCTAAAGTGATGCCAATGGCTTCTCCAAAGTTCTTGAAAGTGCTTGAATTGAAGATGCAAAATGCTTGATTGCTTGAGTGAATAAGTGAATAAGTGAACTTGATGAATATGTGATTGTAGGAGATGTAAAATCAGGTGAAAAATGCCTATTTATACAAATCTTGTGCCTTAGTATCCATTCATACCTCATCACAGGCCGACATGAAGTGAATTTTTAGTAAAATCTTGAAAGAAATTTGAAATATTTTGAATTTGGGGCCAAGGGGGACTCATTTGCCACCCTTGGTGAATGAGTCCCACCTGGGACCCAAAACCAAGTGTCAGAAATAAAGTTGTGTTTAATGTTGTTTGTCAGGATAAGACCCAAAAATACACTTCATATAAGCATATGAGGGCAAAAAAAGACAAAATAAAGCATGAGAAGGGTGTAAATAGGGAAAATATGCCTAGAAAAGTGTGAAATCTAGTTACAAGACTTTACAAGACTTCAAAATAGGACTTGTTGATGAGTGAAAAGGTGGTTTTTAGGTGAATTGCATTAAATAGAGTCTAGAAGAATGTAGAAATGTCTTACAACACTTCACAACATTTTCACAAGACGTTCTTTGAGTTTTAACACCAAAATAAGCGTGTTCAAACCAAGATACATCATAAAATTAAAGCAACATAGCTCCAACACTATGAAACAAGGCCTAAAAGACCATGAAAATGGGAAAGGTCCATTTTTCTACGGTACAATTCTAAAATTTGTCTTGTAGATCTATAAAAATAGATGTTGTTTGGAAGAGCTTTGTTGTATTGTAATTTCTTATGTGTAAATTAAAATAATAATTCTTACATTTATAGTAGAACATAGGAATAAATTAAAAGTGTAGGATGACTCATTTAATTTAAATTTTTTGGGATTACTTTACCACCAAGACCCAAATTTGAATTCACATCCCTAAGGTTAGATACGAATATAAAAGGTGTTAAACAAGACAACTGAGAGGGGGGCTGAATCGGTTGTAGAAAATTTAACCTTTATAACATTCACCGAAATTTAGATCAATCACAATTCTTAACTTTGCTAAAATGATTAAACATTAAGTGCAAGTGCAGGAACTAAAAACCATCACACAAACACAATAACACCATATTTATGTGGAAAACCCAATGAGGGAAAAAATTGTTGGAAATTCAAGGGAAAACAACTAAGAGGGGGGGTGAATCAGTTGTCACTTAATTTCAAACTTATTAAGCTTATTAATCCTTATTCTCATATCTGATCAATATCAATGAAAACATGAATCAAAAACACATCAGAAACACACATAACATAAGGATTTTTATGTGGAAACCATGTTAGGGAAAAAACCACGGTGCAGGTCAGTCCACAAGATTATACCCTGTTAAAAGTATAAGAAAATATGAATGGGGAATGCACATGCATTCAGGCACACTATCTAGAGCTCATTGCTCAATTACAAAGGAAGACACACTATCTTACAGAAAGATTCTGATTAAATCCATCAGACTTTGAATTGAAAAAATAGCATCTTCTAATGCTTGGTTACAGTTCCAGTTAAGCACATGAACACTTCTTCACTCTTCTTCACTCTTCTTCACACTCTACTCTGCCTTTGAATGATCTAAACAATATTCACACATAGGACTCACACACTTCAATCTTGCTACCTCATACACACCTTCAAATGATAAAAAAATCACTCTTATATATCCGCAACAAGAAATTACATCGCTATAAGTCAGCTTCCAAAAAAAGAATAAAAAAAATATAAACAATTGGTTCAAATCAATAAAAATTATTCATGTGAATCAACCAAGGTCGGCCATAACATAGTTAAGACCCAAAATATCATCCTCGAACTCAAACCACTTCAATTAATTACTCCTCGAAGATCCACAACAGGCTTCAACACCTTATCGGCTAGGAACATGAAAAACATGAACACACAAGAGAAAATCTTGGATCGTGAGTACAACGATCATTGTAGATGTGTAACATAGATAGAGCACGAACTAGAAACATCCAAAAAACATCATGAAACACCAAAGAAGCAACCACAACAACTGAACTAACTAAAATCACATGATCTTCATTCAAGAACATAAACTGAAGTAACAAAAAATTGTCAAAATACAAATCTTCATGACTTGATCAAATCTTCACGTAGATCTCTAAAACTCGACGTGGATAAATTATATATACTCAATAAGAAACCCTTTAGTGCACAACCTCTAAACAACAACGTGCTAAACTCATCGACAAAAAAACTTTGCTTCACCAGTGACAACCTGCAACACTTCTTATTACAATTTTCTCAATATCCTTGACATATACAACTTCTAATGCAGTAATGCTAATAGTGTTGACATCAATGACAACCACATATTAGAAACATAACCACAACAATGAATAATCTCCCCCTTTGGCATTGATGGAAACATATGATGTGAAAAACACCATCAACGCAACAAACACTTACTCTCCCTTAGGTTTTGACTCTTCTTTCCTCAACTCATCCATACAAATCTTCTCCCCACAAGTCTCTTCTCTCCTAGAACATTTTTCACATTACTCTTCTCCCCCTTTGACATCAATGGAAAAGATATACATTACAAGCTCTAGAACCACATATCTAAACATTTGAACATCTGAGTACTCCCCCTGAGTAGCAGCCACCATAACATCAATCTAGATCAAAATATGATCATGAAATGCATGAATTGATGCAAATCAATGCATCTTAGTTCTGATTAGGAGGGGTAATCACCCCTAACTTCCCTCTGAGATACTCAAAAGTATCCTTAGGCAACAAATTAGTAAATATTTCTACAATCTACTCCTTAGTAGGCACATACTCCAATCTGACTTCCTTTTCACTTACTTTCTCTCTCAAAAAGTGAAACTTGATAGATAGATGCTTGGTCTTGGAATGTAGCACTTGATTCTTAGAAATGTTAATAGCACTTGAGTTATCATAGAATATAATAATAGGCTCATCATACACAACTTTGATATCCTTCAAAATTTGCTTCATCCACAATGCTTGAGTTAAATTATTAGTAGTAGCAATGTATTATGCCTCTGCAGTAGATAAACAAATAGCATTATGCTTTTTTCTTAACCATGAAATCAACTTCTTTCCCAAGAAAAATGCTCCACCACTAGTACTTTTCCTGTCATTCACATCTCCTACCCAATTAGCATCAGTAAAGGCACTCAAAGTAAAATCATCATCTTTACAATACCACAACCTAAAATCAACTGTCCCCTTCAAGTATCTAAAAATACTCTTCACAACAGTCACATGAGATTCTTTAGGATCAACTTGAAATATTGCAAGAATACATACAACATTCATGATATCAA
This sequence comes from Sequoia sempervirens, assembly GCA_007258455.2. Lineage (NCBI taxonomy): Eukaryota > Viridiplantae > Streptophyta > Pinopsida > Cupressales > Cupressaceae > Sequoia > Sequoia sempervirens. The sequence continues at coordinate 255,200 of VDFB02025318.1, forward strand.
GCCTAGTTTGAGTCAAATAAAGCAATCCACCAATCATTGATTTGTATCTAGTCTGACTTTCCTTTGGAGAATCATCATTAGTTGTCAACTTGCATCCGATCACCATGGGTGTAGGGTATGTGCAGGATCATGATGGGCCAAAAAGTGGCAATATGATGGGTATGTGGCTGGCGACTTTTTTTTTACCCAAAATTGATGAAATGAAAAGGGTTTTTACAGGAGATTCTTAGCTTTCCACCAATATAAATTATGCTTTACTTTTAATTTAATAAGTAATTATTATTCATTTTCTATTTGAATTATGACTAAAGTCCTAATTGATAGGCTGATTGAAAAACATCTATAACTTCAAATGGTATCACATTTTTTGAATCCAAAAAATGCGTCACATTTTATACTTCGCATACTATAGGATTAAAAAAAGAAAAATTGAATTTCATGAAGTTTTGACCAAGTTAAGGTGGTCAGACATAGTAGTTTTATATTTTTTAAAAGTTGTAATAAAAATTCATAATTAATTATTTACTTGAAAAAATTACAAAAAATATGCATCACATCAGGACATGAGTCCTCTACTCATATCTAAAATCTTATAAAAATATTATTATTTTATTGTGGTTAGGGTGGTCGATAGACACCTACTTCTTATTTTTTCCCTAAATTTAAGTACTTGCATTGAAATTTCAAATTTACACCAAATAGATTTTTTTCAAAAAAACGAGGGTCTAGTAGTTTAGAAACTATATTCAATTTTATACAGATTCTATTCTTGCATATTTTTGAAATAATATAGATAACTTATTCAATTTTTTACGTCAAGTTGCCTAACTCTGATTTTTTGTAATTTTTTTGCCACTTAAGGGTCTATTTTTTCCATGATGATCCTGTACATACCCTATACCAACTGGCTTTGAACCTACCATACCAAATCTCTTCAACAATTCTTTCACATACTTGGACTGAGATATAAATATCCCTTTATCAAATTGAGTAATTTGCAATCCCAAGAAGAATTTCATCTCTCCAATCATTGACATCTCAAACTCATTCTGTATCTCATCAGCAAACTTCATGCACAAGCTATCATCTCCTCCAAATATGATATCATCAACAAAAACTTCCACAATCAAATCTTTATTATCACTCTTGAAATACAAATTACTATCAATAGTACCTTTGTTAAATCCAACCTTCACCAAGTACTTATCCAGTTTGGAATACCAAGCTCAAGGTGCTTGCTTAAGTCCATACAATAATTTCTTCAACCAACAAACCATATCTCCCTAATCAGTCAACTGAAATCCATTTGGTTGTTCAACATACACTTCTTCCAACTCACCATTTAGAAAAGATGACTTGAAATCCATTTGATAAACCTTGTAGACTTTGTAAGCAACATAAGCAAGAAACAATCTCACAGCTTCAATTCTAGCACCAAGGGAAAAGGTTTCTTCAAAATCAATACCTTTCATTTGTGAATATCCCTTACATACTAGTCTTGCTTTGTTTCTAACCACTTCACCTTGCTCATTCAGTTTGTTTCTAAAGACCCATTTAGTTCCAATTACATTTTTATCCTTAGGTATGGGAACAAGAATCCATGTATCATTATTTTCAATTTGTTGTAGTTCCTCATTCATTGCTTCAACCCAATGTTCATCTTTGCATTCTTCATTCACATTGTTAGGCTCAATCTTTGAAATCAAACAATATTCTTTTGAAATCTTTCTCCTAGTCTAAACACCTTTATTCTTATCACCAATGATCTAATTCTCTGAATGATTCAACCTTACATACCTCAGAGTATTCTTAGAATTTTCTTCAACTTCAGGTTCTTCTAATCTCTCTTTTGTTCTTTCACCAATCTCTCCATCCCCTTGATCTTCTTGATTCACTGGAATGATTTGGACTTGACTTGAAGTCTGAACTCGCTTACCTTGTTTTGTACTGTCATTCTGATCATCAAAATCATATCCACAGGTTTTGGATGGTGCAACTATGTCTTCATCAACCCTAACAATCAAACAACTTTTACTAGCAGCACTTAGGTGAAAAGTATTACCTTTTGTTTTTGTACTTGTTGCAATCATATTTCCAAAATTTCCCAATATTTTTCACTTACCATCCTTGAGCTAAAGATTGTATCCCTTATCAACCATTTTTACAACACTTAAAAGATTATGCTTCAAACCTTCAGCATACAAGACATCATCAGTATTATGTCTACCATCAAAATAAATACATCCTCTTCCATGGATCACACTAGCTTGTCATCACCAAATCTCACAACACCACCATCATACTTTTCCAAACTCACAAACTTACTTTTATCTCCTATCATATGATGTGAACATCCACTATCAATTACCCATTCATCTTTCTCTTCAACTCGAGTAGCTAGGGATTTCTCCACATTTGTATGTAAATTAGCAGATTTAGTAGACACGAGATTATTTTCCTTGATAGCAATAAATACAAATTCATCTTCATTTGCATTTCCTTTGTTAGATTCATCATCTTTCACAACTTCATCAACATCATAGTAACACTTCATTTGTAATTTAGGCTTGTTTATCTTGGCTTGGAAACTCTCTCAGGACACCTTGATGCAAAATGACCTATCTTATTGCAAGAGAAACATTTAATAGGAAAATTTCCCTTATACTTACCTTGTCCTCTAGCTTCTCTTTTCACAATCAATGCTTCTTTCTCTTTTAGCTCTCTTTCTTCTTCATCAAGTTGTTTAATTTCATCCTCATACTTGAATGTCTTTCTTGATGAACTTTCACCCAGATCATATCTTTGTTTATCTCTTCCACAAGTAGTGGCCTTGAATGCAGATTCAACCTTAGGAAGGGAATCACCAAATCCACTCAACTAAAAAGTAGTAAGCTTACCAATCAACATATCTTTGGTAACATTTGTCATAGTTGGGAGCTCTTCAATAGCACTAGCTTTGACTTTGTAAGAATCAGGCAAGGATCTAAGCACTTTAGCAACAATCTCCAATTCGTCTATTTTTCCACCTGCACATCAGATACCACACACAAGTTCATTCACTCTTTGCATGAAAATAGTAACAATTTCATCATCACCCATTCTCAAATTTTCATATTTACCTTTCAGATTTTGTAGCTTAGTAATCTTCACATTAGCAACATGACTTTCATACAAGGTCTCCAACTTTTTCCAGATCTCATAAGCAGTCTTTAGCTCCATCACATTTGTCATCTCAGTATCAAATCTAGGACTATCCTTCTTGTAAGTCACCATCCCGGATCACCTCAAGCTGTCAAAATTCTTCCAAGGAACCTGCTCTGATACCATTTGTTGGCAACTCAAGGGTAGAAAACTAAGAGGGGGGTGAATCAGTTGTCACTTAATTTCAAACTTATTAAACTTATTAATCCTTATTCTCATATCTGATCAATATCAATGAAAGGATGAATCAACCAAAAATCAGAAACAGACATAACACCAATATTTTTACGTGGAAACCCTGTTAGGAGAAAAACCACGGTGGAGGTCAGTCCACAAGATTATACCCTATTAAAAGTATAAGAAAATATGAATGGAGAATGCACATGTATTCAGGCATACTGCCTAGAGCTCACTGCTCAATTACAAAGGAAGAAATGTTTGTCTTACAAAAAGGTTCTAATTAAATTCATTAGACTTTGAACTGAGAAAATAGCATCTTCTAATGCTTGGTTATAGTTCTAGTTAAGCACATGAACACTTTTTCACTCTTCTTCACTCTTCTTCACACGCTGCGCTTCCTTCAAATGATATGAACAATATTCGCACATAAGACACACACTTTATTCTCACTACCTCATACACACCTTCAAATGATAAAAAAATTGCTCTTACATATCCGCAACAAGAAATTACATCACTATAAGTCATCTTCCAACAAAAGAATAAAAAGAATATAAATAGTCAACTCAGATCAATAAATATTATTCATGTGAATCAACCAAGGTCAGCCATAACATAGTTAAGACCCAAAATATCATCCTCAAACTAAAACCACTTCAATTAATTACTCCTCAAAGATCCACAACACACTTCAACACCTTGTCGACTAGGAACATGAAAAACATGAACACGCAAGAGAAAATCTCAGATCGTGAGCACAATGATCAATGTGGATGTGGAACATAGATAGATAAAAAAATAGAAACATCCACAAACATCATGAAACACTAGAGAAGCATCCACAACAACTAAACTAATTGAAACCACATGATCTTCATTCAGGAACATAAACTAAAGTAACAGAAAAACTGGTAGAATACAAATCTTCATAACTTGATCAAATCTTCACGCAGATCTCTAAAAATTGACATGGATAAACTAGATATACTCAAAAAGAAACCATTTAGTCCACAACCTCTGAACACCAATGTACTAAACTCACCAACAGAATGAACTTCAATTCACCATTGACAATCTGCAACACTTCTTATTACAATTTTCTCAATATCCTTGACATATATAGCTTCTAATGCATTAATGCTAATAGTGTTGACATCGATGAAAACCACATATCATTAAAACAACCACAACATCCAACAAAATCATAGTGAGGATTAACTCACACTATAGAGAATATCAAAACCGATTACAAAAGGCTCACTGCCTGAGAAAAAGGTTCACTGCCAAAACAAGGACTCACTCTCTAGATAAGGACTGACTGTCCAACATGGTTAACCACCTAGAGGGCTCACTGCCATAGAGACACAAAGAAGATAGAAGAAATATGTTACAAACAGAAGACAATCTCAATACAATAGAGAAATCCACCACAATATTCTCAACCACTTATAGATATGCATGAATGATAGAGTCCACCTTTAGCTCAATGCATATGGAAACTCAACATTTAGACTTTGCACTGATCTTCCACACTCACATCACATACATCTACTTCACGTGTATCTTCTCTATTTCTTTACACTTACCTCTTTCTTAGAACTACTTTCACCACTAACTCATCCTTTATTTATACCATCTTCAACTTTGAAACATATCCAAAGTCGGCCATCCATCATTAAGTTTAAATTAGGTCAATGCCAAAACATCCTAGGGTGGAATTAGAATAAGAGTGACCCAAACACATGCCTGATGAGGACCCAAATAGGTCCCAACAAACTTCATCAATTCCGTAGGTAGTGTTCAACACAAGGTTGGCCAAACCAGTGTAAAACACATAGAACAATTAAGTATGATCCTTCTAGATACCAAAATTATCTTCAACATGATCATAAATTAACTCTAGAACCACAAGTCATAAGACTTAACTAGAGAAAAATCCGGACCAACAACATTTCTCCTGGACCTTAGCCATATGCACAAAAAACCATAGTTTACGACTGGTGAACATAACTCACACTGTACAATGAATCAGAAACCAAAAATGTGGATATAGTACCTTCCAACAACCATGATCAACATATCTAACCAAAAACATAGAAGCAAATCCTAGAGAAAAAATTGGAGCAACCATTTCAAATACCTACAATCTTCCTTTAATATAATTTTCTCAATATTCTTGACATATACAACCAATAACCTACATCCATGACATTAATGACAACAACAACTAGTTGATAACCAGTTGACCAGTTGAAATTAATGACAACACCTTGCAACAATCTCCCCCTTTATCATTGATATCAACACATGATTTGAAAAACCATTAAAGACAACATACTAGCTTTGAAAACTCTTCTCATGAATTTTTATTTATATTTCTCCCCCTTAGTAGATAATCTTTTTCACATATGCTCTTCATCTTCTTCTCATCTTCCTCTCCCCTTTTTACATCAATGGAAAAGGAAAAATATGGTTTATATTGATCTCCCCTTTGACATTAAAAATAGAATACTCATACAATGACAACACATGACACTACCTGCTCCTCCTGAGAGGTAGCCAACAAAACATCAGTCCAGGAGAAAGATAGATCCATAGACCCACCAGATTAATGCATCTTCATATGCATCTAGTTCAAGAAAGGAGGGGAAATAACCACTAACTTTTCCCAAAGATACTCAAAAGTATCTTTAAGAAGAGCCTTCATAAATATATCAGCAATCTGATACTTTGTAGGGACATACTCAAGAGTTACCTCATTCTCCACAACCTTCTCTCTCAATAAATGATACTTGATAGATATATGCTTTGTCCTCAACTGCATCACTGGATTCTTTGAAATGTTAATTACACTTGTGTTATCATAGAAGATAGAAATAGGATCATCATACAAAACTGTGATATCTTTCAATGCTTGTTTCATCCATAGAATTTGTGTATAACAAGATGCAACAACAATATACTCAACTTCAATAGTAAATAGGGAAATTGAATCTTGCTTTTTACTCAACCATGCCACCAATCTATAACCCAAAAATAATGCACCACCACTTGTACCTTTTTTGTCAGCTACACATCCAATCCAATCTACATCTATATAAGCACTTAGTGCAAAGTCAGTATATATAGGATAACCACAAGCCATAATCTAGAGTGCCATTCAAATATCTAAATATTATTTTAATAGCAGCAACATGTGTTTTTTTAGGATCTTCTTAAAATCTAGCCAAAAGACAGACAACATGCATGATATCCAGTCTAGTTTTAGTCAAATACAAGTCCACCAATCGTAGATCTATATTTTCTCTTATCAGCCTTAGGTGAATCATCATCTTTACCTAATTTGCAACCAATCACCATAGGATTGCATACCAGTTTGGAACCTTCTATCCCAAACTTCTTCAACATCTCTCTCGCATACTTAGACTTTGTTGAAACCTTGCTGAATCAAGTACCTGTCCAACCTTGCATACCAAGCTCTAGGAGCTTGCTTCAATCCATATAAAGCTTTCTCAATCTGTAGACCATATCCAACTAATCTAACAACTAAAATCCTTCTAGTTGTTTATTGTAGACTTCTTCTTCTAGCTCACCATTAAAAAATGTAGACTTGACATCCATCTGATAGATTTTGAAATCTCTATGAGTAGGAAATGCTAAGAACATTCTGATAGCTTCCATTCTTTCCATTAGAGAAAAAGTCTCCCGAAAATCTATGCCTTCTACTTGTGAGTAACCCTTACACACAAGCCTTGCTTTGTTTCTGACCACTTCACCATTCTCATTTAACTTATTTTTGAACACCCACTTTGATCCAATAATTTTTTTGACTACTGGTCTTTGGACCAATTCCTAAGTTTGATTCTTCTCAATCTACATAAGTTCTTCCTTCATAGCTTCCATCCAATGCTCATCTCTACATGCTTCACTTATAGTATTCGGTTCAATCTCATAAAGTAAATGCATATTTACTTTACCAGTAGTAGTTATGCTTCTTGTCAATACTCCTTTTGTCTTGTCTCCAATGATCTAATTTTTTGAATGATTCTTCTGCACATATCTAGGTGTATTAAGGGATACTAGATATGTGCATAAGTTTAGGGATAAATCAACACAGGGGTGGTTCTGCCTTTCATTAGGCTGATGCAGATTATCAAGGATCATTAAATTCATGTTTTCAACAGTAGGATTGCATTTGGCTGAAAGCTTGGGAAAGGTTTTGTAACTGGTTTCGAGCTTCATACTTGAATTTACTTTCCACTTGCCTACTGTAATGAAATCCTCTTTAGCCTTCATTGCCTCTTGTTGAGCTTGCTCAATTCCTCAAATTTTCTCTTTTTAGAAGTAATTGTATATCTGGTTCATGAAAATAAATGAATATGTGGTATTGAATCTCTAGGTTGGGCTTTTCTGGGGTAGGAATATTTTGGAGACAATGGTTGAAGAGGTAGACAAAATCTCTCATCGTTTCAGCTCCGTTTTTCATAATCTGAAAAAAGTGATGCAAGGTAGCTACAACATTTGTTGGGATTCTGTAATGCTAGAGAAATTTTGTCTTGAGAACATGCCAACCAGTGATGATTCCCTGTTCCAGTCCTTTGAACCATTCAACAAATTTCTCAATCAAACTTTCAATAAAAATTCTTACAAACACATCTTCATCCTAAATTCCTAAAACTACACTCATAGCCATCATAGCTAGGATATGGTCCTCAAGATATTGTTCATCCTGACCTGAGAATTTAGGAGATCCTCTCCGAGATCCTTTAGGTAAATCATGATATTGTGATAAAGAAAGTGGGCCAACTTGGTTGCACTAGAGATTTGAAGCCATAAAGAAAAAACAAAGTCACCAACTCACTTGGAGTAAGATTAGGAAAAGGAGGTTACTATGGTGGATGAGCCAGAGGTAGATTTTGAGGCCGGTATGTAGGTGGGTCCCTTGGTTGATGTGGAGGCGGATTGGGCTGATGACTACGACAACGAGGTGGGTTGTAATATTTGAATATCAGTCTTGGAGGTAGTTCAATCATAGATACAGGTGGTCGTTGGGCCCATTCCTCTTCCTCTTCCAAAAAAAACTCACTCACATGTAATCTTCCACACTAATTATGTATCTCCATGCGAGTGTATTTAATTGTGAAATGATATCTTCTTGTTGCACTCTAACCCAATCTAAATTTGGCTGTAAAATAGGGAATACATCATTATGTGGAAGTACCATTTTGCTGCATGACGTAATGGAGATTGTCAATCTTCCGACTAATCCATCCCCAACATATTCACCAAAAAATTGTTAGCGAATGAAATAACATTGATAGATATATCAAGTAATGATTCCATACCTAAATTGGCACTGATATAAATCTGCTAACAGCTCTAAAAAGTGCACAATTACATTTGTGGTTTTTCTCTAAATTTTATCGAGGTACAACTACCTCACAAAATCTTCAATGAATTTATCTATTCTAAAGAAATGACATGTGCTTTTAACCAGAAAGCAGAAAAGGTGACTAACGCTAGCTCATAAATATGAGACTAACGTGAGGGCAGAAAACACAACCATTTATGATCAATACAAAGATTGAAAATCATGACCATCAAATCAAACTAATGTAAATAGATCAGACTATAATAAATAAAATACATATGTCCCATTCTTCAAAGAAAACATAGCTATATCGTACACATAACACTCAGGTTTGCATACTTCAAATCTTTTAATTTATAACACACTGATTATAAGCTATTGCAAACTATAATTAATGTTATTCCTCTTTCAAGAAACCCCCAGATGTATCCGAGAAGATTCCAAAAGCCCCTTCATCCATGTTTAACCTCTAATTTATAATATGGTTAAAGCCATTGAATGGACACTAAAGCCATTACTAAATTAGTGACTTCTTCTCTCCCAAACATTTATCGGGAACTTGATAAGACAATGGGTATGTGCAGGATCATGATGGGCCAAAAAGTGGCGATATGATGGGTATGTGTAGGGTATGCAACTGACGACTTTTTTTTTACCCAAAATTGATGAAAAATAAAGGTTTTTAAAGGAGATTCTCAGCTTTCCACCAATATAAATTATTCTTTACTTTGAATTTAATAAATAATTATTATTCATTTTCTATTTGAATTACATAAAGTCCCGATTGATAGGGTGATTGAAAAATATCTATAGCTTTCAAAGATATCACATTTTTTGAATCTGAAACATGCATCACATCTTATTCTTAGCATACTATAGGATAAAAAATAAATTGAATTTCATGAAGTTTTGACCAAGTTAAGGTGGTCGGACATCACGATTTTTTATATTTTTAAAGTTGTAATAAAAATTCATAATTTATTATTTACTTGGAAAAAAATTACAAAATAATATGCATCACTTCGGACATGAGTCCTAAACTTATATCTAAAATATTATAAAAAATAATTATCATTTTATTGTGGTTAGGGTGGTTAGATAGACACCTACTTCTTATTTTTCCCTGAAATTTAAGTACTACTGCATTGAAATTTCAAATTTTCACCAAATAGATTTTTTTTTTTTAAAAAAAACCTAGTAGTTTTAGAAACTACATTCAATTTTCTATAGATTCTTTTATTACATATTTTTGAAATAATATAGATAACCTATTCAAATTTTTACGTCAAGTTGCCTAACTCTGATTTTCTAAATTTTTCGCCACTTAAGGGCCTGATTTTTCCATGATGATCTTGCACATACCCCAATGAATTTTTTTCCAAGAATAGATATTGGTAGATAAAATTGATCACAACTCAAACAACAACCGCCAAAGGACCAATCATTTCATGAATCTTTAATGCAACGTATGAGGAAACCAAGCGGTAGCACATGCGAGCTGTCCGAAGAAGGATTGTAATTTGATTGATGCAAATTGACCATAAATGTGAATTAAATTCACATCTTATCAATCTTGAATGAATGCACCCATGTCGAACAAAAATTCTATAAGTTTAGGCAGTATCACTTCTCTCCCACCATCAATTGCATCCAATATGGTGAGCTCCCAAAGCGATGGAAATTATGGGAGTGATTAAATTACTCTGGAGGAAATTGAGTGTAGTCCTCTGTTTAGGCACATTTCTGATTAGTTGAAAGAGGTCTTCGTGGTGTAGAGTGAAGTGGAGGAAGAAGTGCTTTGAAGTATCCTGGGTGAGGCATTTCTGATCGAAGCTCATGTGCATAATACCACCATGCTGGAGTAGTTCATTTACATATTTGTCTAGACTTTTGGCCATCGAGACTGGTGCGTGAAGGCACTGGAGTGTTTGGTGAAACCATAATTCCATCATCACATTAGGGTGGGGGTAAATGGACTCAACTACTATCCTCAAACTCAACTGGTAGCTGATGCCATATGTGTTGCATCTACTATTCAAGATGAGACTTTGGAGGAGGTCGTGGCTCTATTGTGCACCGAAGTAGTGAGGAATGACATGGGGTTGTTCGTACAATTCCTCCAGTCACACAAGAACTTGCTTTCACCTGCTCAAATTGAACGCCTGCAAGTTGTCACTAAGAGCATCCGTGTCCTGATATTTACCTTGTGCACCTGAAATATCTTTCTTCTGCCTCTTTTTTATGTCCGCCAACTTGGGTTTTTGTACTTGAACCAAGCGATATAGCTATACCTGTGTGTATGAAAATATGATCAATCTAAATTGAATTCAACAACACAATCAATAAAACATTAAATCAAAGAAGCTAAAAGAAGATTAAACAAATAAACAAACTCTTATGGCAGCTTCTCCGAAGTCATCTTATTGCTCTCTATCTCCAGCATTTCGTCTTTGCTCAAGTTGCTCTCAGATTTGGAATGCCAAGCTCAACGAAGTAGGCTACTGAAGAGTGAGATTAAAAATGCATACTATACTAAATGCAAGATTATGCTAGGATGAGAATATTGCTGAAATGCTAAAATTGCAAGAATGCAAGCATATGTTGTATTCGTCCTGTGTTGTAACCAATGCTTGGATTTGCACGTGCATTTATAGAGTTTTTTGAAGATTTCAATTGGTTGGGTTAGTCAACAGCTGTGATAATTCCTGACAGATCAAACGGTTGAAGATAGATGAGATTGAAGAGAAAATAGAAGAAAACAAATAAAGCCAGATTTTTCTATTTTAATGGAAGAGATAAGATGAGATGATTTAAAAATCATCTTTTTAGAAGAAAAATGGAAAGATTATGATAAGATAAATAATGAATTATCTAATTCAATTATTTATTTATGAGTACATGTTGATTTTTCTTAAATAAATATTTATTTAATATTTTGAGGAAATCAGAAGATTTTATAATTAAACAAAATATCTAATTATGATTTGAAGAAAGCAGAAAATCTTTAATTAAATAAAATATTTAATTAAATTTGAAAGAATGACATTAATTAAATAAAAGTATTTAATTAATTAGAGGAAAGTTTTAAAATAGAAAGAAAAGAGATATTTAAATTTAATTTAAAAGATTTAATTAAATTCAAAAGATGATAATTAACTTAAATAAATAAAATATATTTATTTAATTTATTCAAGTAGATATGTGGAATAATTAAATAAAATAGATTTATTTAATTATGGTGGGAGAATAAAATGAATGAATACTATAATTAAATTGATTAAATTTCATTACGTGTAGAAGATTTTTAGAGGAATTAATTAGATAATAAATATTTAATTAAATGTCAGGAATAATTAAATATGACCAATTTTATGCATATACATTTTGCCCCTCTTTGAAGTGATATGTGAAACGCATTGCTTCAAAGAATTTTTATTTTATTTTTGTTGCCCCTGATATGTTTTTGATGCTGATGCTGATGATGCCCCCTCGGGAGGTAAATCACGGATGAAGATAATATTGAATTGGATGATGACATTATGCTAGTGATTTGGTGATTTAGTTCCTGATAATTGATGTAAAGGATGCCCCTGGTGAAAAATAAAGGAAATGCCATAAAAAACCTTCCTAAATTGACCCATATAAGGTAGAAATGGTAAAAGTGAAAGTCATTTTCACCTTTTGACTACAGTGATTTGGATGCTCTAATAGTGACATAGCGAGATGTCGATCCCATATCACACTCACAGATTCGAGCGGGCACATCAATTTCAGAGACCAGTAGCGTATGGACCACCGGTGAGTCGATTAAACCCCTTGTGTGTCAAAATTTCATGATTTTTAGCAATTTTTGTACATTTTTTACGTGGATTTAGGATTAGAAATGCCATTTTAGCACATTTGTGAGTCTTTTTTAGCGCATACAAAGTTTCTTTTAGTGCATCTAGGGTGTTCTTTAGTGCTTTTAGGTGTAGGGTAAAAATATGCAATCTAGCGCATACGAAGTATAGAGTAGCGCTTCCAAGGTAGTTGGCTGTGTAGGGCACTTTAGCACATCTAGGGCATAGAGTCGCGCATCCAAGAATCGGCTAGAACAGAAGTAGAGTAGTGCTTTTAGGGTACAAAGTAGCGCATACGCAAGGTAGTTTAGCACATTTAGTGTTTTAGCGCTTCGACGGGATGAAATAGCACATATGCTGATTAGATTAGTGCATCTAGGGTTTTAGCACTTCTAGGTAATGAAGTGGCACTTTTAGGGTGTAAGAGCCTGTCGAGTGAGTTTTAGCGCTTTTGAGGTAAACTGTAGCACTTTTGAGTTTTAGCGCATATGAGGTGCAAATTAGTGCATCTGAGAAAATTTTGGTAGAATGCCAGGGAAAAAAATAATGGTCTATATTGCGTTCTTGGTCAATAGATAAAGAAAATGTTTTGCCATCATGCTGATAGTTGATGATTAACTAATAACTTTGTTTCCTTGATTAGAAGACAAAGAGTAAATTCCTGATAGGACTTTTGATAAATTTGTTTCCTGCAATAGAAAACAAGTAGTAAATGTTTGATATGACTTCTGATAAATTTGCTTTCGATGATATAAATCAAATAGTAAATGATTGATGTGAAAACATATTTGCATTTATGTTCGAAATACAAATAGAATGATGTTTTGATTGTGTGATATGGGGCACTGATATGGGTCACTCACTTGATATGGTAGCGCACATGCTAGGAGTCTTTGGTATGAGTCTCATTAGTTGTCATTGTGATGATAATAGGAGGTGTTTGACAACCTCCAGAGTAGAGAGCGGTTCCCAATATGTTGGGATCAGATAGGAGAGTTGACTCCTACGGAGGTACAATGGATAGGTGCCTGTGGACTGGGATCTCTGTTGACTATCCCACGAGGGATTCGATTCAACAGGGAACTGCTGACTCCATTGGCAGAGAGGTGGCATTCCGATCATAACACCTTTTATTTGCCGACGGGTGAGATGACCGTAACACCTAAGGATGTATACAGGATTCTAGGGATTCATGTGGTAGGTGCCCTTGTGGTTTATGACTACAAGGAGATAGGTGGGACTGAAGCATTGAGGAGGATCTGTGGTGATGCATCCATAGCCGGATATTGGGTGTCGTGGGTGGATTTCAGCAGGTATCTTGTCTTAGTTGCTATGTTGGCGACATTTATTGGAGGCTTCCTTGGATTGGACCATCAGTCGAAGGGATTTTTAGTTGGGTGGGGGAGGATGCTAGAGTGGATGGTGACTCAGCCACAGAGGTATTCTTGGGGGAGCTATATTTTGGCTCATTTGTATCATGATCTACATTAGGTGGTATACTGAGGGTCGATGAGTTTGGCTAGTGGTGTGACTTTGCTCCAGATCTGGGCGTGGGAGCATATTGCGGTGATGAGGCCAGAGTGTGCTAGGGTGAGGCTACTAGGGCAGCCATATGTGGAGGCATATTCAGGTGCACTTGTCCAGCCCAAGCTGGGCAAGTTAGAGTACTGGCGACGTGTGCTCAATGATGTGGACTCAGTGATATGGAGACCATACACAGACTGTGAGCCTTGGGACATGGATCACCTGGAGATGCCATTTGTTTGTATACCCCAATATCTAATAGGACGGACCCCGTTCATTATTGAGTAATTTTTAGCCTTGTGGATTCAGAGATAGTACAGTTTTACACAGGGTATGCCATAGGGCATTGCTCATTATGGGCGGTGCAAGGATGATCCTAGATGGGGACACTGTATTACTTACCAGGTGGCATACACAGAGTATGCAAGTTTGCAGCCAGAGGTATGGGCGTACAGGTCGGAGGTTACAGATGCAGGCATGTTAGATGAGTACTTAGTGTACTTTCATACTCATCAATTTTTGCGGTTTACCTATCCAGATGAGCCAGGGATCATTGTAGTGGTACAGCAGCCAGTGGCAGGGAGACAAGAGGGTGTGGCTGGCGGAGAGCAGGTAGTCAGTGGCAGAGAGGAGGAGGGTGTGGCTAGAGATGATGAGGAGGAGGATGACAGAGAGGAGGGTGACAGTGATAATGACAACTCAGATGGTGGGGATGACGGGGGAGATGATGGAGGGGAGGCAAAGAGGTTAGTGAGGTAGAGGATGGATAGCTTAGCCAGTGCCCAAGTTGTTTGGAGGGCCAGATCTAGCGGTAGACCATGGACGGTCATCAAGATGTCCTCCTCTTCCCAGTAGACATAGATAGCCACTTTGCAGGCCCAAGTGCAGACTATGCAGGGTTAGTTAGAGTAGGCACAGAGCGTGATAGCACAGTTGCAGTCATAGCTGTCACAAGCTCAGACTTAGGTACAAGTTGTTGATGGTGTTTTTTGCACAACAATAACTCAGATAGAATACAATATCCTATCTCTCTTGAAAGGTAATCTTTAACAATAACTCACTAAAAATCACCCCAAGGTCTCTCAGGTGTCAGGTCATGACAATGCATAAACAACTCAGATAATATGTGAAAATGTTGGTAATCACAATTGGACCTTACTACAAGAAAACCGTATCTTTCCATTTTATCAAATCTTGCAATATGATGATCTCAAATCCTGAGCCTAACCAAATGATAAAGAAATAGCAAAAGATAAGGGTGCAAAGATATAATGAGATTTAAACTATTTCTAGGATGAACAATGCAAATGACAGATATTTGGAATGGACCAATCTCCAATAACCAATTCTTGCTTAACCCATAATGCAATATCACAAGAATGGTGCAATCTTCTAAGGTATGCATATTTTCAAATCATAGATATTCATCCGCAATCGAACTAAGCACAAATAGATGTATGGTCTAGGTTGACTTCACCAGCCTACTACAATCAGATAGTTACTAGGAGTATAGACCAGAGATTGCTACAAACATTTCAAATATGAAATCATGAACATTATTCACCAAACTAATCTAATTCTAAATCTAACACTAAATCTTAGATCTTTAAGCAATTTCAAAGATGGGACAACAGGAACCATGCAGGATAAACCAACACAAAAGAATTCACCAGAGAAGCCACAATGCCTTCAATTGTATTAGATCACAAAGATGTAGCAACAATTCCACTATTCTGTTACAATATTTGTTTCAAGAACTAACTATTATCTCTACTACATAATGCTCTAACTCTTTTCTAATCTAGCTTGTCTCTATTATCTTTCAACTAACTGACCCCTTACAATGAGGCAAGAATGCCTTTTATAGAGAATCCTCAAAACATGTCGGCCCAGCCAAACATTTACAAAATAAAATAGCCAAAACAAGTCGGCCTTAGGAATTTCAAAATAAGGCACACATTAAATGCTGATACATCATCAAGGTCGGCCCAAACACATTCCTCAATGTAGCCCGGATCAACACATGCCCTATAATAATGGGGAAGCACAAATCTAAAAATTGGCATTAACTTCCGCCTCCCTTATCCTTTTTCTGATCCTAAACTTTCAAAAATACCCTATCCAACTCAGCAGCAGGTGGCAAAGGTAGGATCTTGAGCTGACATTCAATGGAACCAATTTCTTCCCTCGACTTCTTAACAATTTTATCCCACTCACCTCTATTTGCCTGATATTTGTCCATCACAGCCAAGTAGGTTGCCGCATCGTCTAGTTGGTGCCCTGTTATAACATTTTTAGAATCAGGGGCATAGACATCATGCCACCATTCCCTCAATTGTTCTAGGCTCAGGTACTTTGGAGCAATCTTCCTCCTGCCAGTCATTATTTCAAAGAATGCAATACATCCCTCATAAACATTAGTCAGATCACCATCTATCTGTTTCTTTCGTTTATGGATCTTCCTGATGGCTTTCTGCCAAATTTGTAAGGCCTCGAACCATTCCCAAGGCTCATTAAGTCTATATGAAGGAAGAATTCCATCTACAGCCAACTGATCTTTACCATACTCCATAATCACTTTAGATTTTTGTAATAGAAGGTCAATATCCTCCCTGTCTTGAGATAAGACATGCTCTAACAAGTCTTTAGCTCTTACTGCATCCTTTCCAATTGAAAGGATTTCCTTTATTGCATCATCTCCTTTCACTTGTACATCTTTCAACCAATCTACTATAGTCTGGGTAGAAGCTTTCATCCTTTCAATTTCAAAAATAGTCTCCTTAGGTAAGAAACCTGTAGCAACAGAAGAAGATGGGTGGAGAGATTGCAAAGGCCTCATCAAGTCTTCTAGAAACTTCCCAAGCCTTTCATTCTCCCTTTTAAGCTCATGCTTTGATTGTGTTTCCTTCCTTAATCTCCCAATTATTACTGCACTAGACCCTTCGTACTCTTCAATATTCTGCTCCATAGAAGTTGGTCCAAGATTGATGGTCTCTACATTGTAATCTTTTCCAGTGACCTCATCTTTACTTTTATCCACAGCAGGGGTGGCAATGTGAATGACCTTGTTACTTGCTTCATCTCTTTCTATCCTTGAAACTACCTTAGCCATCTTCTTCTTCTTACCTTTGCCAATCTTGGCCAACATCTCATCCCCATCGAGGGGGGTGTCATCAATAATGACTTGTTTCTTTCTTGTAATTTCCTTATCCAACCAATTTGGGACAGCAGGATCCACTTGGATTTCATCTGTCTTGGCCTCCTCATGTGGTTCTGTTGTTTCATCCTTTTCCACCTCATGAGACTGATCACCTTGATCACCTAGCTCGGGCCCTTCCTCTTGCAGAGGTGATGGGATCTTAATAGGTACATCCTCCTTCTCAGGAGATTTTTTGCCTTTGCTACTCGTAGGAGAATCTTCATATTGTACCAATGGAGAAAGGTTCCTTTCTACATCTTCAACCTCAAGTTTAGCTGCTGCACCAAAGAGTTATCCTTCCTTGAACAGTTCTACCTCTCCACTAGTCTCATGCTCTTCAGGAGTCACCTGCTCAGGTACACTTGGTGCAGGGGAAGTAGCCTTTTGTTGCCCCACAGTGGATGCCATTGGAAGAGGATCTGATTTTTGTAGGGTCTCCTTGGGAGATGGAGTCCTTGATTTCCTTGAATAAACCATAGTCTTCTCTCCCGAGCTTTCTACATCAACAACTGGAGGATTTGCCTCATCCTTGGAAGTTTCCTAATCCTTCTTCCTTGAAGCCCTAGTTGTTCTTGTCCTTTTCGGTTCTGGAGGGATGTCTTCTTTCTCTGCTTGCTCAAGTTCCTCCTCCTCTATAGACCTACCTATTCTCAAGGTTTGGCTTCTCTTCTTTCCCTTTGGTTTCATTTTCTGTTCGGGATCACTTTCCTTTGGGCCTCTAATTTTGATCTTGAAAGGTGAGCTTCCTTTAGCTTTTCCTTTAGAATCATCCTCATCAGATTCCTCCGAGGTGGAAAGAGGATTCAGATTTCCCATTAAATTGAAGGTACAAGATACCTTCTCACTTTCAAGTTCCCATACTTTGTGCTTCAACCATGACTTAGTAAACTTCATGATCAGGGCCATCAGGTCTTGCAACTCAGTTACCTCATTTTCAAACTAGTTTACCTCTCCAATTGATCTATCCTTGACTGACTCATATGCATGATCTTGCACCAGATTCCTATCATCCTCTAACTGGTCAGGCATCAACTTGACATTGTACATTCTAATCACATCCACTGGAAGCCTAGAGTATCTTTTCTTTCTTGCCTCAAAATCATCTTTGATGTTTGCCCATTAATCTTCTAAGTCATCCTTGTGATGGTATTCTTTGGTAGCCTTCTTCTGCGCTTCCCCAGTGATGTCAAAATTTGTCCTCTTGGAATGGAAAGAGAAACCATAAGCACTCAATTCATCCCCTGATGTATGCACTGATTGAATTGATGGACAAACCTCAGCTATGCCAATTTTCAGAGGGAAATCTCCACCAAACCCTGTCTTATGCTTTGCCTTTTTAACAATAGCATCAAAGTCGCATATCTTCCTTGTAACCTCCAATAGCACTATGTGGTCAGTAGGATACCTAGGCAACCTGTATGGAGCAGTTTGACATCCGTCAATTCTGATGTAGGAGAAGGTGGGAAACTGTATGAACCAAGCTCCATATTTATTGATTAGCTCCTTGGCTCCATCAGATATTCTTACATGCTCTGCATTCTGGAGCAACCTAGTAATATGCATTGTAAATGCATCATTTACTCTTCTATAGTTCCGATGTGCTAGGTGCAATTCAGGGTATATCTCATAGACTATATCCTGTCCAAACGTCCCCTTTGGATTCAAACCCATGTATAGGTAGAATCTGGCCAACACATATATCACATAGGAGGACATAGTAAACTTCTTCATCTCCAACACATCTCTCAGCTGTCTATCAATCATTGCACTGATGAGTCCTACCCAATGGTAGTTAATACCTTGTTCAATCTTGTTGATCACATGCACCATCCAGTTCTCCAGTACTCCAGCACTCTTCAAACCAGCCACTCTACTCAATAGTGTGATTGCATCATATATGTCTGGTCTGAATTTGATCCGATGTAATATCTTGGGCAGTTTGGAAAAATGAGACTTCGGTTTCTCCAACCAAGAATTAATCATCTGCTGGGCTTTGGTGGGCTCATCTTCATAGTAAGTTCTGGCCAGGTCCATGTCCGAGGCACACACACATGGCAAGTTTGGCATATCAAAAGCTTGGGCAATAGAAACCAGGTTGAAGTTCGCCAAGACTCTTACTTCAATGCTAATGACCCTCTATGTGTCAAAGTCATATTGTCGGGCACATTCTAATATCAACTCATAACACTGGACTGCAGGGGGGAATCCTGCTACATGGACTAGTCCAGACTTCATCATCCCCTTAGTCCGGGCTAATAGATCTTCCTAAGCTGTTGTTGCCTTGAATTCCTCATACCTCCATGCTCCTACATTAGTGTCGGAGACCTCAGACCATACCAAGGCTATCTTGTTGTCAGGAAACTGACTCTTGGTATCCAACCTCAATCTCTCTGCTTCTATAACTGAGGATCCTTTAGTGTCACCCTTAGACTTTCCTGCCGCAGCTTTGCTTGATTCAGCCTACATTCACAAAAGAGCCTCATGAATATTCAACTATCATCCATATTCCAACCAAAGGTTAGCCTGAAACCACATAAAACAATTAATATCCATCACCAATCATCAATCTTTGAAAATCCAGAAAAAGAAGTAATCCAGGAAAATGAAGTAAACTGGGAAAATCCAGTCGGGGTGGAATTTGAAGAAATCCGACCCAGACAGACTCTCGCTGCCAAGACATTATTCCTCAAATAAATCGTTAATACGGTCAATAAGTTGTGTGACTATCATGAAATTCATTGATTAGCAACAAAAAGTGACCAGTTAGCATTTACTTCATTACCCCTAATATCGAAAATCGAAAGGAAATGGAACTAGGTGAGAAACCGAAAAAATCTGGACATGTCAGAATTTTGAAATTTATCATACTCCATGGATTTGGTAGAAACCGGGAAAATCCGGGTGCGCAGAAATTCCGCAGACACCTTGGAAACCCAATGATCGTTAACGTGCAAGCGACTGACCGAATGATCACACAAACTTCCCTACTTGGATTCCAATGGACATAAAATTGATCCCGATAAGCAAAACTTCACCTTCACATGAATTTGGATTCCCAAGACTCCTAAATGACTGATTTTCACGGTGAAACAATGATGCCCTAAATTCAATAACTAGACCTCCGCCATGAAAGCCAGGGTAAGCTCGAAGTTTCAAACACTATCCCTCGAAATGATCAATCTGAAGCATCGGGATCTCACAAGGTATAAACAGGTTTGAGCTAAGCACAAGACATGCAAATCGCGATAAATCCACCGAACTTAGCAAATTCGGGCAAATAAATCGAAACCCTAACCTTCATGAAATATAGCAGATTGCGCGCCTAGAAGGCAAGGTCCTACCCAAAACACCTATCTACAGGGGTATATCCGACACTCAATTGATAAACGAAAGCATGCATAGTGCGGGTGATAAAACCCATGAAGAGGTGGGTCAAACCCTACTTCGCCAAATACATAGCCATAAAACAAGCAAGGGCCGACCTGAAGTGACTACCAATCGACTCGAACGATTCAATCAAAGTGCAAACACAAGGAGGGGCCAACAATGACTTACCATGGATCAATTTTGAATGAAGCTCAAACTCGAAGAGGTGACTATGAAACAGTATGCCCTAGCAATGAAACTCGACACCAACACTCAAGCAATCCACATGCAAGTCGCTCGAATCCAACAATCAAAGCTCAAAATGAAGAACTCCAAGAACCAGAGCAAATAGCAAATGAATAATGAAACCAAAAGGATGCCAAAAAGCTTTTAAATCCTCTTGCACTCGCGCTAGAGAAACGTACTTCAAACATTAATGAGCGACAAGACATACCGAGGAAATCCGGAAACCTGAGCCCAAAATGGAATTCTGGGAAAAACCAAGCCAGGTGGACAATCCGGGCGAGCATGAATTCCATGGATATGGCACCTTTCGGGACTTTAATGAAGTTTGGGAAAATCCTCCCGAACCAGAAAATCCCGGATTCAAGCAGAAACCTGAACTTCAAAAAATTCAGCGATAATCAGACAATGGACCAGGACCTGGGAAAATTCGACTAAGCTGGAAAATCCCGGACCCAAGTCAAAACCCGAATTTTGACTAAAACCCAAGTTTAACCAATTCAAACCCCAAGGCAAGACCAAAGTCAGCAAGACCAACATCTCAAGACCTTAATGATGCAGAGTCAGGAGGCTCAACCTTAATCAACTTGGCAACCTACCTCCAGACCTTTCCAGACCCTATCACCTATTCAAACACTCATAATTATGCCTGCACAAGCTTTAAAATTCATCACATAGGTTATTTCTTCCAGAAAACTCATAAACCATCATTTAGTTTCTCACTTTCACAAGGAAAATCACCCAAATTCAACCTAGGGCAACACCCAAAACCCACAAACACACTTCCTCTGACCTCCATAGCATTTGGAAACCTATGTTACAAAAAATTGGGTCATTCCACTGAGTTACATTTGCTACAATAGGTGCAATGCCCTAAAAACTCATTTTATTACTCTCAAAACACCAACTTGCACCAAAATAGAGCTGTTTCAGGAAAACAGAGATAACTCACTCCAAAATTAATAGTTTTCAATCAGACCTAAAGCATTTGAAAGTAGACTCAGTGCCCTAAAATACCATGTCAGTCTTCAACCAAGATCTGGAGTTGTACGGACTGTACCAGCCAAGCAAAGTTCAGGAAAATAGGAAAAACATGGGATTTCAGACCACCCGGTAGTAAAATGAGGATATCTCACTCGATTCTGAATGAAATAACACCATTCCAATGCCGAAAGAAATATTATTCAATTATCTATCCATCCATTATAGGCTTGGAGTGTGGAACAATGTGTACAGGTCGTATAATGCAAGTGATCATTAATTTCTTAATGGAAAACACAAATAAATAGCAAATTTCTTATTAGAAACTCATTCCAAACTTCTTCAATAGCCTCCCCTTCGAGATATTACAACAATATATCATGCTACCACCTGAAAAATACCTCTTGGGGTGCCTATAACTGACCACAAACTAACTTAACCCTTACATATGCTTAATTTTGCATTGTTTGACAATTTGTTAACAACAAACACAAAATAATGCAACCTTTTACATTTTTGGAACTAACCTTAAAAACCCCCCAATTACATGAATAATAGCCTCAAAGACCTTATTTAACATTAATTTACTCAAATACCCCTAAATTTCTAATGCCTTCCTTCAAAGGATGAATTGTTGAAATTGTGTGTACTGGGTGCTCCTGCACCACTTAAAAAGACAAATCCAATAAAAACCAAAGGTCAAAAGACATCATGAAAAGAGGGTCCCTACTCCAAGTGGGGCGTGTGTGCAAAACTGCACAACAAATGGTGACTCTGCTGGGGAAATGCTCCAAAACATTTCGATAACAAACTGGAATCAAGAACCCATAATCTCTGATTTCAACTCACCCATCCTGTCACTATCTATAGTTCAACCAAAGAACCCCCCCAGTCACTCAAACTTTCCTACACCAGGCTCGAAGTGTGTGCATATGCATTCATTACCTTGCTTTAGCTGCAACAGGAACCAAACTTGGTCTGAACAAGCTACATAAAGATTCATACTCTAAAAGTAACCTGGATAGAGTCTCGCTGCCAATCAGGCATCCATAGCCCCGACGAGGTTATCGATGTGATCCTCCTGAACATAGCTCTACTACCAGCCACGCGTCCATAGCCTTGGTAGAGATATTCAGATTCCCCTGATGAGTTGAATTCAAACTTTTTAAATTTTCAATATTATATTTTTTTCTCTTTTTTTTTGATACTGCTTGTCTTTTCACTGCTTTTACTTCAACCTGTGAACAATGAAGTTCACACTCAGGGATGAGAACCATAGTGGCACTAGAGCAAAAAATAATTTTTCACCTTTGCAAACTTCATAAGGACCTTCTGCAACTTGAGGTATCTTTAACATTTGAAAATATGAGACCTTAATGTATTCCTGTTCAATCTGACTAGAAGACCCCCCGCTTTAGACATAAGGTCATGTGACATTGGGTAGGGAATTAATACCATGACATTCTGGAAAGGTGATTAAAGTTTGTAAAGGAAATACTAAGAACACCACACCTACTTTGTCTCCACTTGTCATACAAATGCAACAAGGGATCCCCAGAAAGAGAAGGAACCAAGAGCGAGAGCAACGCAAACCAAAACAAACAAACCAAAGCAAACCTAATCTAACCAAAGCAAAACAGAACAAACCAAAAGGAAACCTACGCTAACCAAAACAAAACAACAGAAAGCAACCTAAACTAAATATATACAAAGCAGGGAGCTAAAAACAGCTCAAGATTGGAAATAATGTTTCAAATACTGCCCATTGACAGGTAGTGGAATATCTTCTGCCGTGAGAGTCTTCAGACGGAAGACATTATCTCCAAGTATTTCAGCAATGTGATATGGGACAAGCCACAGTTTATCAAACTTCCCATGGTCCCCTTTTTGATCATGAGGTTTATCCCAGTACAACACAAGGTTA
>VDFB02025318.1:285479-299366 GCA_007258455.2 Sequoia sempervirens
TGATCTTGCACATACCCCAATGAATGTTTTTCCAAGAATAGATATTGGTAGATAAAATTGATCACAACTCAAACAACAACCGCCAAAGGACCAATCATTTCATGAATCTTTAATGCAACGTATGAGGAAACCAAGCGGTAGCACATGCGAGCTATCCGAAGAAGGATTGTAATTCGATTGATGCAAACTAACCATAAATGTGAATTAAATTCACATCTTATCAATCTTGAATGAATGCACCCATGTCTAACAAAAATTCTATAAGTTTAGGTAGTATCACTTCTCTCCCACCATCAATTGCATCCAATATGGTGAGCTCCCAAAGCGATGGAAATTATGCGAGTGATTAAATTACTCTAGAGGAAATTGAGTGTAGTCCTCTGTTTAGGCACATTTCTGATCAGTTGAAAGAGGTCTTCGTGGTGTAGAGTGAAGTGGAGGAAGAAGTTCTTTGAAGTATCCTGGGTGAGGCATTTCTGATCGAAGCTCATGTGCATAATACCACCATGCTGGAGTAGTTCATTTACATATTTGTCTAGAATTCTGGCCATCGAGACTAGTGCATGAGGGCACTGGAGTGTTTGGTGAAACCATAATTCCATCATCACATCAGGGTGGTGGTAAATGGGCTCAACTACTATCCTCAAACTCAACTGGTAGCTGATGCCATATGTGTTGCATCTACTATTCAAGATGAGACTTTGGAGGAGGTCATGGCTCTATTACGCATCGAAGTAGTGAGGAATGACATGGGGTTGTTCGTGCAATTCCTCTAGTCACACAAGAACTTGCTTTCACCTGCTCAAATTGAATGCCTGCAAGTTGTCACTAAGAGCATCCGTGTCCTGATATTTACCTTGTGCACCTGAAATATCTTTCTTCTGCCTCTTTTTTATGTCCGCCAACTTGGGTTTTTGTACTTGAACCAAGTGATTATAGCTATACCTGTGTGTATGAAAATATGATTAATCTAAATTTAGTTCAACAACACAATCAATAAAACATTAAATCAAAGAAGCTAAAAGAAGATTAAACAAATAAACAAACTCTTATGGCAGCTTCTCCGAAGTCATCTTATTGCTCTCTATCTCCAGCATTTCGTCTTTGCTCAAGTTGCTCTCAGATTTGGAATACCAAGCTCAACGAAGTAGGCTACTGAAGAATGAGATTAAAAATGCATACTATACTAAATGCAAGATTATGCTATGATGAGAATATTGCTGAAATGCTAAAATTGCAAGAATGTAAGCATATGTTGTATTCGTCCTGTGTTGTAACCAATGCTTGGATTTGCACGTGCATTTATAGAGTTTTTCGAAGATTTTGATTGGTTGGGTTAGTCAACGGCTGTGATAATTCCTGACAGATCAAACGGTTGAAGATAGATGAGATTGAAGAGAAAATAGAAGAAAACAAATAAAGCCAGATTTTTCCATTTTAATAGAAGAGATAAGATGAGATGATTTAAAAATCATCTTTTTAGAAGAAAAATGGAAAGATTATGATAAGATAAATAATAATTATCTAATTCAATTATTTATTTATGAGTACATGTTGATTTTTCTTAAATAAATATTTATTTAATATTTTGAGGAAATCAGAAGATTTTATAATTAAACAGAATATCTAATTATGATTTGAAGCGAAGATCTTTAATTAAATGAAAATATTTAAATTAAGAATTTGAAGAACTTGACATTAATTAATAAAAGTGGTAATTAATTAGAGAAAGGATTTTAAAATAGAAAGAAAAGAGATATTTAAATTTAATTTAAAAGTTTAAATTCAAAAGATGATAATTAACTTAAATAAATAAAATATATTTATTTAATTTAATGAAGTAGATATGTGGAATAATTAAATAAAATAGATTTATTTAATTATGGTGGGAGAATAAAATGAATGAATACTATAATTAAATTGATTAAATTTAATTACGTGTAGAAGATTTTTAGAGGAATTAATTAGATAATAAATATTTAATTAAATGCCAGGAATAATTAAATATGACCAATTTTTATGCATATACATTTTGCCCCTCTTTGAAGTGATGTGTGAAACGCATTGCTTCAAAGATTTTTTATTTATTTTTTGTTGCCCCTAATATGTTTTTGATGTTGATGCTGATGATGCCCCCTCGGGAGGTAAATCACGGATGAAGATAATATTGAATTGGATGATGACATTATGCTAGTGATTTGGTGATTTAGCTCCCGATAATTGATGTAAAGGATGCCCTTGGTGAAAAATAAAGGAAATGCCATAAAAAACCTTCCTAAATTGACCCATATAAGGTAGAAATGGTAAAAGTGAGTCATTTTCACCTTTTGACTACAGTGATTTGGATGCTCTGATAGTGACATAGTGAGATGCCGATCCCATATCACACTCATAGATTCAAGCGGGCGCGTTGATTTCAGAGACCAGTAGCGTATGGACCATCGGTGAGTCGATTAAATCCCTTGTGTGTCGAAATTTCATGATTTTTAGCGATTTTTATACGTTTTTTACATGGATTTAGGATTAGAAATGCCATTTTAGCGCATCCGCGAGTCTGTTTTAGCGCATACGAAGTTTCTTTTAGCGCATCTAGGGTGTTCTTTAGTGCTTTTAGGTGTAGGGTAAAAATATGCATTCTAGCGCATACGAAGTATAGAGTAGCACTTCCAGGGTAGTTGGCTATGTAGGGAACTTTAGCGCATCTAGGGCATAGAGTCGCGCATCCAGGAATCGGCTAGAATAGAAGTAGAGTAGTGCTTTTAAGGTACAAAGTAGTGCATACGCGAGGTAGTTTAGCGCATTTAGTGTTTTAGCACTTCGACGGGATGAAATAGCACATATGCTGATTAGATTAGCGCATCTAGGGTTTTAGCGCTTCTAGGTAATGAAGTGCTTTTAGGGTGTAAGAGCCTGTCAAGTGATTTTTAGTGCTTTTGAGGTAAACTGTAGCACTTTTGAGTTTTAGCGCATATGAGGTGCAGATTAGCGCATCTGAGAAAATTTTGGTAGAATGCCAAGGAAAAAAATAATGGTCTATATTGCGTTCTTGGTCAATAGATAAAGAAAATGTTTTGCCATCATGCTGATAGTTGATGATTAACTGATAACTTTGTTTCCTTGATTAGAAGACAAAGAGTAAATGCCTGATAGGACTTTTGATAAATTTGTTTCCTGCAATAGAAAACAAGTAGTAAATGTTTGATATGACTTCTGATAAATTTGCTTTCGATGATAGAAATCAAATAGTAAATGATTGATGTGAAAACATATTTGCATTTATGTTCGAAATACAAATAGAATGATGTTTTGATTGTGTGATATGGGGCACTGATATGGGTCACTCACGCCGGTATGCTGGTGTGATGCGGACCGGTGTCGTTGAACTTTTCATTTGCCGCGGCAGAGGTGAATGACGTGACACGAGGATGGCATACAAGATTGGGATTTCCTATGGTAGGATTGCCCTTGTGGTTTATGACCACAAGGAGATAGGTGGGACTGAGGCATTGAGGAGGATCTGTGGTGATGCGTCTATAGCTGGATATTGGGTGTCGTGGGTGGATTTCAACAGGTATCCCGCCTTAGTTGCTGTGTTGGTAGCATTTATTGGAGGCTTCCTTGGACTGGACCATCGGTCGAAGGGATTTTCAGTTGGGTGGGGGAGGATGCTAGAGTGGATGGTATTTCGACCGCGAGGAGAGGTGATGTAAAGGGAATATATTTGCGTAAGCGATCACATCGGGGTAGTCGCGAGGTCGGTGAGTTTATTTCGATGGTGTGACTTTGCTCCAGATCTGGGCGTGGGAGCATATTGCGGTGATGAGGCCAGAGTGTGCTAGGGCGAGGCTACCAGGGCGGCCATATGTGGAGGCATATTCAGGTGCACTTGTCCAGCCCAAGCTAGGCAAGTTGGAGTACTGGCAACGTGTGCTCGACGATGTGGACGCAGTGATATGGAGACCATACACAGACTGTGAGCCTTGGGACATGGATCACCTAGAGATGTCATTTGTTTGTATACCCCGGTATCTGATAGGATGGACCCTGTTCATTATTGAGCGATTTTTAGCCTTGCAGGTTCAGAGACAGTACAGTTTTACACAGGGTATGCCACAGGGCATTGCTCATTATGGGCGGCGCAAGGATGATCCCGAATGGGGACACTGTATTACTTACCAGGTGGCATACACATAGTATGCAAGTTTGTAGCCAGAGGTATGGGCGTACATGCTGGAGGTTACAGATGTAGGCATGTTAGATGAGTACTTAGTGTACTTTCATACTCATCGATTTTCGTGGCTTACCTATCCAGATGAGCCAGGGCCCATTGTAGTGGTACAACAGCCAGTGGCAGGGAGACAGGAGGGTGTGGCTAGCAGAGAGCAGGTAGTCGATGGCAGAGAGGAGGAGGGTGTGGCTAGAGATGACAAGGAGGAGGATGACAGAGAGGAGGGTGATAGTGATGATGACAACTCAAATGGTGGGGATGACAGGGGAGATGATGGAGGGGAGGCAGAGAGCTTAGTGAGGTAGAGGATGGATAGCTTAGCCAGTGCCCAGGTTGTTCGGAAGGCCAGATCTGGCGGTAGACCACGGACGGTCATCAAGATGTCCTCTTCCGAGTAGACATAGATAGCCACTTTGTAGGCCCAGGTGCAGACTATGCAGGGTCAGTTAGAGCAGGCACAGAGCGTGATAGCACAGTTGCAGTCATAGCTGTCACAAGCTCAGACTTAGGTACAAGTACAGGCCGCTCCGCCTGCCCCAGACCCACAGATAGCTCAGCTAATCACCGAGAGAGATGCTTTGAGATGGAGGGTAGCAGAGGCCGAGGGCATACTCAGAGACTGATGGGCACTGTAGAGAGTGCATCGTTACGGGACGCCATTGTAGAGGGAATGGAGATGGCGAGGGAGGCTGAGTATTATCGAGTCAGATATGAGGAGTTATTTCCTCCTGAGCGCAGAGAGCCATTTCCACAGTCCCACACTAGGAGCAGGAGCAGATCACAGATATGTACTCAGAGTCTAGGGGTTACTGGGCCTCGGCAAGATCCCGATGCAGGTACCATTGGCAGGCCACCTCCTTCCGAACCAGCTCCATCAGGGGCATCGACCAGCTAGCCTTTGTGATGTATATCATTTTTGGAGCCTATATATGCCATTTTTGATCATATCCCATGTATTTCTCTTTGGACTTGTTTAGTTTCTTTGGACATTGGACATTTTTAGCATTTTTGATGAGTGATGACATGCAGCGGCGATGATTTTTGATGACGTGATGTGCACTTATGAGATGATTGATGTCTATCATGATTTGCAAGATGATTTTGGTATGATATGTTTATGATGATGATTGACGATGTGTATTAATGATGTCATGCAGGTGGATGACTAATGATGTGATTGTGAAAATATGTCATGGGATATTTGATATGTTGTATGAAAAAAATGTTATTTGGAAAATGATATGAAGATGTATGTATGGAATGTTTGTTTTTGGATTTTCAAATGTAAATAAATAATGATGACATGATGGAAAATGAACGTTGTGTTTATGATATGCATTATGAATTTGTAATATGAATGGATATGAAAATGATAGGATGAGATGAATATAATGTGATAAATGATAAATGACTATATGAAATGAAATGGTTAATGATAATGAGATGTATGATAAGATGATAAATGATATGTTGTGAAATGTATTGATGATGTGATAAATGATAATGAGCAGAAATGATAATGTAATGATATGCTAATGAAATAATATGATAGAGGATTATGACATGAAATGATAATGAAATGATGAATTATAACTGAAATGATAAAATGATAATGAAATGATATGATAAATGATAAGTGAAATGATAAGATGATAATGAAATGATAAAATGATAATGAAATGATAAAATGATTTTGAATGATATGAAATGGTAATGATAAGTGAAATGAAATGGAAATGATAAATGATATGCAATGAAATGAAAGATAATGATAATGAAATGATAATGACTTTGAGTAACGTGAAATGAAATGATATGATAAATGATAAGTGAAATGATAAAATAATAATGAAATGATATGAAGATGATAGATGATATGAGATGATTATGAAATGATAATGGGAAATGATATAAAATGATAAATGATAAGTGAAATGGTAAAATGATAATGAAGTGATAATGAATTTGAGTAACGTGAAATGAAATGATATGATAAATGATAAGTGAAATGATATGAAATGATAAATGATATGATAAAATGATAATAGATATGATAATGATATGAAGATGATAGATGATATGAGATGATTATGAAATGATAATGAAGATGAAATGATAACGAAATGAGAGGTGATAATGAAACAAATGTCTGAATGTCCTCCACAAATAGTCCAAAGAGACATGACAACCATTGACGTTATTGTTAGCCCTTTAAAAAAAAATCTGATGCAAATTTGGTATGCAGATATATGTACACTGATCTAAAATTAAATGCAACTAAATGAAGTAAACCAATTTTTGAGCCTTTTGGTAGCTTTCTTGGATCATCATAGAGCGTTAAAATGTTGGAAGTATGTACAAGCATCAGAGGGGAAATTAGCACCAATGATGACCTGAGTACAACTTTCATGATTTTTGATATAGCAAGTGAACACAAGCATCGAGGTATAATTGAACCAAGATGACTTGAGCATTTCTTGCGTAAACAGACAAAGACTAACCACCGTCTGATGCAAATGTGGAACTATCATCGATGATATTGCTTTGGAAATCATGTCTCACGACATATTTGCAACAGATAGATAGTTAACCTCAAGAAAGCAGACAAAGAAAAATCATCCTCTTTCCTTGCCACTCTAGTTCAGTACATCAATGAGTGTACTCCAGAGAGATGATATCAAAATTTAAACAACCATTGTTCAAAATGAAAAATTGTTATTCCAAACATTATTCAGATTTTAGATCATCCAGATATGAGTCATGATATGGTACTTGCTGAAAACTGTTTGTGACACGGATCGATGATTGGATAGTTTGTTCATATGATTTGGTTTTTTGTTTGTGTGATTGGATTTGATGTCCTTGTCTAGTTGTTTTCTAAAAGTTGATTTCCCCCAGTATGTTAATGTTTTCCCCTAGTATTGACACAACTTGCTGGAATGAATATGTATAATAACCAAGCCATGGTAAGACGTAATCATTCTAGGCAAATGATGATAGCATAATGCTGGTATGGACCTAAGATGAAGGGAAGATGCACGAAAAGGAAAGCTAAAAAGCCAAGTGCAGAATATGAACTAATAGATGGAGAGCTACAAATAGCGTCTATTTGCTAGATTTTCACTATTTGTTTTTATTGCATTTTTTTTTTTTTTTATGCTACCGAGATGCCTGTTTGCCAGGTTTTCACGGGTAACCATTTTTTCGAAATTTTTGTTTTGGATTTCTTGAGGACTTTTTACTGCTTTGTTTGGATTTTTCAAGCATTTTCTACTATTTTTGGATTTTTGGACTTTTCTGTTTGTTTTGGATTTTTAGGGACTTTCTATTTTTGATTTTTTTAGGACTTTTTCTGCCAATGATAGCTGCTTCACACATAATACTTTTCCAGGTGCATGCTATTGATGGGTTCGTCAAACAGGTCCCCTTCTTGTGTTGATAGTTTGTATGCTCCTAAATCATAGACATCGATAACCACATAGGGACCTAGCCAATTTGGTTCAAATTTCCCTTTCTTTTCTCTGTCTTGCTGATTTCATGGGTTTTCTTTCAAAACCAGATCACCCACCTGAAAGGTACGTGGCTTTACTTTGTGGTTGTAGCTGTGAGACATCATCTGCTAGTATGCTTTCAAATGGTCAGCTGCTCTTTGTCTCTTTTCATCTAGGAGTTCTAGATCTTGGAGTCGGGAAACTCTGTATTCATCATCTATTGTGAGAACTTTCAGTGATACTCTAAGTGATGAGATCTCAACTTCTAGAGGTAGGATGGCTTCTGCTCCATAGACAAGAGAAAATGGTGTTGCTCCCATTGGCGTGCGGACACTGGTTCTATAAGCCCATAAGGCAGGATTGAGTTGAACATGCCAATCTTTTCCTGCATCATTTACAGTCTTCTTCAAGATTTTCAAGATTGTTTTATTTAAGGCCTCTGCTTGGCCATTTCTTTGTGGATAGTAAGGTGTTGAATATCTGTGTTGAATGTGAAATCTTACACAAAGTTCATCCACATCCTCATTCTTAAAAGGTCGTCCATTATCTGTAATAATGGAGTATGGAATGCCATACCGACAAATGATATAGTTCAGTATAAACGATGATATTTGTTTGCCGGTAACTTTAGTCAGAGGTACTGCCTCAATCCATTTGGAAAAATATTATGTGGCTGTGATGATGAACTTATGCCCATTTGATGAAGAAGGATGTATCTTACCTACTAGATCTAACCCCCATTGGGAAAATGGCCAGGTTGGTGTGAATAGTTGTAGTTCTTGTGTAGGAGCATGAATGAGATTCCCATGAATCTGGCATTTTGAGCATGTTTTCACAAAAGTGAATGATTCCCTTTCCATTATAGGCCAATAGTAACCCATTCTAATCAATTTCTTAGATAAGGTCAGTCCACTTGAATGAGTACCACAAATGCCACTGTGAACTTCTTGTAAAGATTTATCAGATTCGTCACGTTCAAGATATCGAAGCAAAGTACCATCAAGACCACGATGGTAAAGGGTGTCGGCGATAAGGGTGTAGCGAGAAGATTGGTGGATAAAGTTGCGCTTTTGGTTATGGGATAAGTCAAGTGGTAAGATGTCATCTTTTAGGTAGGCATAAATCTTGCCATACCAAGGTGAATCAGATCCTACTAAGTGGCAAATTATTTGGCTTTCGAGATATGTCATGGCGGAGTGTAAATGGATTGTTCACGAGAAATTCACCCAAGTTTGAGTTTGGGAGGCTGCGAAACCAATGATCACGATCATAGCCATGGCGTCAGCTGCTTTGTTATCAAGCCTTGGAATTTGTGTGAATTTGATGTCCACAAAGTACTTCTTGAAGTCATCGACCATCTTTTTATATGGAAATAGTTTATCATCTTTGGTCTGATATTCATCATTTAATTGAGCAAATGACCAACTATGAAATTAGCCATACACTTAGCCAGTTCATCCTCCATTTCAATGCAATCTTCCGGTCCAGCATGATTAAATAGCGTAACGCTATATTTGTTGGTGCATGGAAACATTACGCCTATATAGATGGGAATGGTGTTGTTCCCTTGAGAGTGATGACAAGTATACTGCCCTCGATCCATGTTGAGTGGAAAAGAGACCATCAGAGTATGAGACCATGGTTGTTTGGATTTGGCAGTAAAGACATTAGCATTTGGAAATTCAATGTGCAAAGGATGGTTTGTTTGTAGCGGTGCTTCAGCTAGTTGATTAGCGATAACTTGTCCTTTGATTGCCTTGCGATTTATATAATGGATGTCAAACTCACTTAGAATCATTACCCATTTTGCTAACCTTCCTGTCCATGATGCTTTGCTTAACAAATATTTGAGTGGATCAATCTTTGAAACCAAATTGATCGTATGAGTTAACATGTAATGGAAAAATTTCTGTGAAGCAAAGACTACTACTAGACAAGCCTTCTCAATGGTAGTGTAGTTGAGCTCATGACTTGTGAGTGTTCTACTGATATAATAGATTGCACGTTCTTTTCCTGTGGAGTCTTCTTGTGCTAGCAATGCACCCAAGGATGTTTTTGTTGCTACAATATATAAGATCAATGGTTTGCCTGGATTCGGTGGTACTAGAACTGGTGGAGTCATTAAGTATTGTTTGATTTGTTGAAAAGAAAATTCACACTTGTCATCCCACTTGAAAGGAACATTCTTATGCAGTAGATGGGTGAATAGTAGACTCTTGTCAGCTAGTTGTGCAATGAATCTGCGGATAGATTGAAGTCGTCCCTGTAATGATCTTAATTGACTGATGTTCTTTGGGGGAGACATTTCCATGATCGCCTGAACTTTAGTAAGATCTACTTCAATTCCTTTTTCTGACAAGATATACCCTAAGAGCTTTCATATATGACACCAAAGACACATTTGCTTGGGATTAGGATAAGACGGATTTCTCAGGTCTTGCCAGATATCTTACGTTAATATTTCGGATGTCATTCTCTGTGTGGTTTTCAATGTAGATCGCATAATCTTCACGCCGGATATGCATCATGTCGCTGAAAAAATCCATGGTCATATGAAATATCTTTGGTAGGTAATACGGTTCTTTGGTCAAAAGGCGCCTTAAGCGTTCCAGCATGATAAGTTCCCCATGGACCATGTGAAGTTGTTTCCTCACCAGATGTGAGTTGATCTTAAGTTTGGTTGTAAACCAAAAGAGCAGCCGATAGCGAATACATGGCATAGCTGTTGTCGGAGTAATTATAGTTTTGATTCTTGGGAAGTGGGAAGTCTGTCAGCAGGACATGGCACATTAAAGATCATCTAAGAATTTGGTACCTCAGAGCCACTTTTATCACAGCTTTGGATGCAGGAACAATGTGAGATTCCTCTGCATCGATCGATCATTATGAAGATCTACATCAGGAGTTTTCTGGTTCTTCGCCAACTAATAATGCCACCTTAGGGATTGCATCTTGCGGGATTTTTGTTTATGGGCTTAACCACTGGTTTGGTGTGGGATAAGTGTTCATGATAAAATTCGAGGATCAGGCGGACATGTCCATATAAGACCAAGCAAAGGATTGAACCAGTTTTTTTTTTAGAAATTCCATGAACTCTGGTATTCTTTTCTATCATTGATGCAACCCATTTCTCTAAATTCTATGCGGTTTGTTTGGTTTTCCAAGTTGATGGCATTTGTGAATAATCTCAAAATAGGCGATTGCTCATGATAATGCTCTGAGAGAGTTTCAAGATTCCCATCGTCTGGTGCCTTAAAAAGGTTTTCACCATCTGATACGCTCTTTATTTTATCTTTTGTTTGATCTAATACTACCAGATTCTAGTTTTCACCATTAGATCTTTTGTTTTTAATTCTATTTTTGTAGCTGGGAGAATTGACACCCTCCTGATCAAAGACTTTATGCTGAAAATTGCTAGTGGAACAATCATTTACATCCTCTGCGGAAAGGAAGTTTACAATAGTTTCATCACTTGGAAACATTGGTATGTTGATAGGTTCAGATGAATCCCAATCAATGAGATCAGGATAAATCAAAGGTATAGGGTCATTGGGATGCGTGAAATTGGCTATGGTTATGGTCATAATGGAGTTGATCGTAGGATATGAGGTATGAGGTAGGTCAATGATGGTATTGTCCTCATGATAATCATGTTCATTTAGATCTGAGTCAGTATCACTAGAATCATAGTGACTTTGTAGTTCAGACTCTCGTGGTTGGGTCTCTGAACCTTGACCTTCGATTAGAGTTGGGGCATACTGGTGTATTACATTAACCTCTTTATCCCTCCAGAACTCATCATTGTAAATGGTATCCCATTCATATTCAGCAGAGTCTGTGTCAGAATTGTTATCTAAGAAGTTCTAAACCGTTGCCACACATGCTTCTCTTGAATCTGAGCCTTCTTGTAACGCGAAGACAATGCCATACAGTTGTTTGGATGTGCTTCCTTTGGAGTGAGTATCATAACCTAATCCAGTTTTCTCTTTTGCAACGAGTCCGCGGAGGTGAATAGGTTCAACTACTCCTTCTTTCCTTTTTCTGATAGGACCTTTATCATAACCCATCTTCTGCATGATTGAATACCATTTTCCATATTTTTCATTGGGTAATTTGACATTACACATTGCTTCATCTTCATCTTTATAGAGCCAGTTTAGAATTTCTGTATCCTCAGGATCTTCCATGGGGAATTTCTCTTTGATGAATTTTCCATTAAACTTTGTGATTGGCTCTGTTGGTGATTGCTTTGATGTTGATGCTGCTGATACTTGATGTTCTATGATAGATGGTTGTCCATGTGATCGAGGCAATATAGGTAAATTGGCAAGAAAAAGAGAATATTCTCCGACTCCATGGTATTTGAATTTCAATTTCTTATCAAAACTATTGGTTAATTGACTAATTTGTGTGTCAATCTTTAGAGAAGTACAAGCATGAGCTTCTCAATTGTTAGGAACCAAAGTATCTTGACTAGCTTTTATGTTGGCACAAGTTTGAATGTTGGAATTATCAGCTGATATTGTGATTTCCTGTCCATCATAAGGGAACTTTAAACATTGATGATAGGTTGATGGGGCAACTTGCATTTCGTGGATCCAAGGATGACCCAACAAGATGTTGTATGCCAGATCACGATCCAATACTTGGCAGAAAGTATTTTTGATAATAGGACCCACTCTAATTGGCAACATGATTAGACCCTTGGATGCTCTTTCTTCATCATCGTAAGCTTTAATGGTGATCTTTCTTCTAAAATCAAAGGAGTCCTCAGAAAATCCTAAGGCTTTAACGAATTTCATGGTACAGATATTGAGACCAACACCTCCATCTATTAGAACCCGTCTAATACGAAACTTATGGACCATGACTTCTAAGTATAATGATGAGTTGTGGGGATGAGTTATGGAAACGTCATCTTTTTCAGAGAATGAGAGGCAAGTGGGTGAGGACAAGTGTCCTACCATGGCTTGAAATTGGTCCACATCCAAATTAGTGGATACAATTGTCTCAAAGAGGGTTTTTTCAAGAATTTCCTTATGTGGTGGGGAAATTTTTAAGAGTTCAAAGATAGAGATTTGAGCAGGAGTTTTCCAAAGTTGGTTGACCAAATCATATGAATGTTGAGGTGGAGGTTCAGTGGATTTCGAAGAGGTGCCCTTTAAGACAACCTTAGCTTGTGCCCTCGTTGTTGCATTAACTTCTCTATATTCTATCTTCTTGTTGACTTTGATGACATTCACTCGCTCATCATCTATGTAGAGATGGTTGATTATATGATCATCATTGACATGATTCACATTTTTTTCAGAAGACTCACCCTTTTGATAGTTGGGCAAAGGGTTGCGAAATGCTTGGTGGTCTGCGTTTGATTGTTGATGTCCTTCTACTATAATGATGTCATTGTCGATTAAGTCTTGAATGGTATTCTTCAATGCTTGACAGTTATTTGTACGATGACCTTTACAACAATGATAATCACAATAGTATGCCTCATTCCATGATGGAGGTTTTACAATAGGTTCATAGTTTTGTTGAGGTGGCAGAGTAATGACATTTTTGGCCATCAACTCTTTGAACGTGGATTCCAAAGATTGACCCAATGAAGTGTAAGTTCTTCTATTCGAGAAGAATGAAAATCATTGTGGAGCTGTATTTGAGGTATTCCCTAAGGAATTGTTATTGTTATTGGTTCCTCGGTAACCTTGATTTTTGGCAGTCCCTTGATTGGGAGTAGAGTTTTGATTCAGATTGTTTCTCAAAGGAGGATTGTTTCCTTGATTTGCTATCAAGTTGACATTTTTGTTGCACTGAGTATCTAGAATACCAAGGATAAATGGCTTGGTCAAGACCTAATTTGCATCAACAACACCATCATTCACTACATTTTTGTTGCGAGTCCAGAATTTAGACTTGTCCTGATTATTGTGATGATTGTATGAGCTAGGATTATCTTTGTCAAGTTTTATTGTTCCTCTTTTGACCAATGCACCTTCAATTGTTATAGCATCTTCGATTAGTTTCTCAAAAGAGGTAGGACAATGTAAATTTAAATGATAGCTCATCTCTGAATTCAAGCTGTTTATGAAGGTAACCATCTTTTCCTTTTCAGGAACAGGACACAGATATCTGGCGAACATTCTTCTCCATCTTTGAAGAAAAGTAATG
>VDFB02025318.1:299466-314157 GCA_007258455.2 Sequoia sempervirens
CCTCATGGATACTTGGAGAAATAGGTGAGGCTTGATTTCTCTTATAGGAAGAGATATATGTTGGAATGGTTACTTGTAAGAAAATCTTTTTCAACAGTAAAGACCGAGAAGCCTACACCTTGGTTGGATGTCAGTTCAACACACTCGATGGTTTCACATGCCTCCAAAGAGGCAGTTTGGATATAGAGACTTGGGAAAGGTATTGGTTTTAATTGCAAGTTAAACTTGGATGTGATAGTCAAAGTACTATGTGTTTAGCCAAAATAAAATCCTATGTATCATGCTCATACTAAGTGTTATCTCTTGGATTTACACCCTGTTGAATGTGAAATTCAACAATCCAATAAAACATGGGAATGATCCCAAGGTGTGGGTGACTCAAATGGGACCAAACCTCTAGAGAAGGCCAGCTTCCTCTTTGTTAAATCACCTAAACTAAAGCTTTTATAGAGAAAAGGGAGAAAGAATGCATAAACTGAAAAAATAAAAAATAAAAAATAAAAAATAAAATAAAAATAAAAAAATACACTATTGTAATGAAAACTAAAGGTGATTCACCAAATTATGCTAAAGGTCATATAACATAGTTTATGCACACATTCTTAGTCAATGACAAAATATTTATCATACACAACTCAATCACATACTTTTCCCGCATAAATATTTCATGGAAAGGTTTATATGCCTATACTCCTAGAAGGAAAAGATTCTTCACAACTAGAGGCTAATTGCATTTCAGACACAATCCACAACCTACAAAGAATATGTATTTTTTTTGCAAAAAGGTGCAAGGGTAAGACATAACCACAAGGAAACATATGGTTTCACTATCAGTTGCATCAATTAAACAAGTGCACACACTATTTATAGAAATATTGACAAGGTAAGATGCTTATACTTATTGATTCCATGGTGAAATACTCTTATATATGCCTGTATCTGAGTTACAAATCTCTATCTTTTTTCTTCAAGGAATCCAAAGTGTCACAAAATAGAAAAAGCAACAAATGAGAACTGATTACAAATGAGTCACACAAGTGACTAAATCCATCAACTCCCAACAAGATCTGCCAAAATAGCATCTAGAAGCTCCATGAACTCGTATGCCTCTAAAAGGCCTATTTTCTAGCATCCATATTCACTCCAAAAGGCTTCAATATGCATGAAAAGGTCAAACTTGACAAAGTCCATCATAAAGGCATGCAACAAATGCTCCAAGATGCTCTCCAATGTTCACAATAGAGTAACAACAACCTCCAATATTCTTGGCACATGTTTGTAAGCTGATTTTAACCTCCCCTAGATGCTTGGTAACAAGTCATAAAGCTCCATAACTAGCTCCCTTTGACTTAATTTTAAAAGGAAAAGTCTCCTTAACTGTATCTTTGAAGATACATGTTGTATTTTGCAATAAATAAAACATTAAAATAAGTGATTTATAGTTACATCACTTAAATAATGCCTTTTACATTTCAAATTGGTGCAAAAATTTAAAGCATCAACCAATCTCAAATTTGAGAGTCAATACAAAATGCATGTATCAGATATGCATACAAAATTGGTCATATTTAATTATTCCTGACATTTAATTAAATATTTAATATTTAATTATTTCCTCTAAAATTCTTCTATACGTAATTAAATTTATTTAATTTAATTATAGTATTCATTCATCCCACCATAATTAAATAGATCTATTTTATTTAATTATTCCACATTCTACTTGATTAAATTAAATAAATATATTTTATTTATTTAAGTTAATTATCATCTTTTGAATTTAATTAAATATTTTTAATTAAATTTAAATATCTCTTTTCTTTCTATTTTAAAACTTTCCTCTAATTAATTAAATACTTTTATTTAATTAATTTCATTCTTTCAAATTTAATTAAATATTTTATTTAATTAAAGATCTTCTGCTTTCTTCAAATCATAATTAGATATTCTGTTTAATTATGAAATCTTCTCATTTCCTCAAAATCTTAAATAAATATTTATTTAGTTAAGAAAAATCAACATCCACTCATAAATAAATAATTGAATTAGATAATTCATTATTTATCTTATCATAATCTTTCCATTTTTCTTCTAAAAAGATGATTTTAAATCATCTCATCTTATCTCTTCCATTAAAATGGAAAAATCTTGCTTTATTCGTTTTCTTCTATTTTCTCTTCAATCTCATCTATCTTCAACCGTTTGATCTGTCAGGAATTATCACAGCCGTTGACCAACCCAGCCAATCAAAATATTCGAAAAACTCTATAAATGCACGTGCAAATCCAAGCATTGGTTACAACATAGGACGAACACAACATATGCTTGCATTCTTACATTTTTAGCATTTCAGCAATATTCTCATCATAGCATAATCTTGCATTTAGCATAATATGCATTTTTAATCTCATTCTTCAGTAGCCTACTTCATTGAGCTTGGCATTCCAAATCTGAGAGCAACTTAAGCAAAGACGAAACGCTAGAGATAGAGAGCAATAAGACGACTTCAGAGAGGTTGCCATAAAATATTTTGCTTATTTTTGTTTCTCTCTCAGCTTCTTTGATTTAATGT
Organism: Sequoia sempervirens; assembly: GCA_007258455.2. Lineage (NCBI taxonomy): Eukaryota > Viridiplantae > Streptophyta > Pinopsida > Cupressales > Cupressaceae > Sequoia > Sequoia sempervirens. The sequence goes on from VDFB02025318.1 coordinate 302,039, forward strand.
TTTATTGATTGTGTTGTTATTGATTTAGATTGATCACATATTTTATACACATAAAATGGTGCCCACCGTGGGGCCTATGCCCCGATTTTAATATTTTCTTGTAGAGTTTTCTGGGAAGTTTTCACGTTATGAGTTCGGCATTCGGAAAAATTCCACGTTTTAGCGCATCTGAGACTTTCTGCGGCGCTTCTGGGACTGTAATTTCTTTCTATTTTCGCAGGTGGTCTAGCGCATTTGGAGACTGTTTCGGCACTTCTGAGAGTTCTTTTAGCACATACAAGGGACATAATAGCACATTTAGTCCATTTCATCTCAGAGTTAAATTTGTGTTTATTAAAATGGCGCATTTAATGACAGTTTTAGCGCTTTTAAGGTATGATTGAGCGCATTAGTTGTCTATTTCTGCACATCTCGGGTCCATTTGTCTGTAGCTCTGTGTTCTTTTAGTGCTTTTAAGGATTGTTTTGGCTCATTTAGGAAATTTTTGTGGCGCATCTAAGGTCTATTTTAGCGCTTATAAGTTCTGTTTCGGCGCATTTAAGGTCTGTTTGAGCGCATCTAAGGTCTGTTTTAGCACTTATAATTTCTGTTTCTGTGCATCTGGTTGTAACACAAAAACATAATTCTGAGTCTGACGCCTTCTGCAGACAGAATTTTCTCTGGTTAAAAAGAAGCAATCCTAGGATAGTCACATCTGGATAAAAACTGATCAATCCTAGGATAGGCATGGAACTTAAAATGAAGCAATCTAGGATAGACACCATACAATATTTTTTGCAGTTAAAATTGAACAATTTGTTTTTGTGAAGCAATATCTTCACTTAGATTAGATCATTGTGATTTGGAATTTAAAAAGAACATTTGTTTGCTTTGTCTGTGGCAATAGGTTTATGCTCTCCCCTTAACTGGGAGATCAGAATACCAGACTTGCCTTTTCAATTTCATGCAAATTTACTGCTTTGATTACATCCTTTAGAGAGCCTGCCGTAGTGGGAAAAAGTACTTACCCTACGGGAACGACTCAAGTGGGTTCAAGCCAAAGCCAGGCTATTCCACCCCACTCTAAAATTTAAAGTAAATCTAGGGAAACCCTCTTTTATTGGTATTGTGCAAGATAACCATCCCCAAAGCCTTTGTTCTAAAGGTTGGGAGGTCTCCTGAGAGAGTTTATTATTACCGCACCGAACGGAAATCCTTACTACGAACCTAGTGTAGTAGCCAGTCGAAGTCAGTTTCTGAACATACTAATAATCACAGTGCAAGGGGAGGGAAGAATCTGCCCCCAAGACACTCACCATATAACTTCCAAGGATTGTTTGCTCAGGGGATCCAGTATCCACTTTCGTCACTCTGAGTACGCACCTGGAAAAGACAAAACACGGGCGCCCTTTCGGGGGTGACACGGCTGTGTGAGTCAACGCAGTTCTAAGATGTGGGCTATTAATTACTAGTATGACCTACTTGAGTACTAAGAGTGAGTCTGCTTGAATTGTCTTTCATGTGCTAAACCTGTGAAAACACTTGCTGAAAAACATTTTCTCGATCAAACACTTGATGTTAGTATAGGGTTTTAAAAACAACTATTTTTCAGAATGTTTGTTGTGTCTTCCATTACATTAACTCAGATAAAAGATCATCTGAAATGAACGTGAAGAACAACAATTGAAACCTTTCAAAATTCATTCACATCTTTGGTCTAGTAACGTTCTCAATATTTGTCCTCATGCTTAGGAAGTGGAAATCAACAAAGTTTGTCAAGAAATCAATTTCCACTAGAATCAAGAAACCCAAGAAACAATTAGGGTACAAGAAGTCATTGCAAAGTAGAAAATTTTTGTACAAAAGTTGCCACGTCTTGCTTCATTTCTGTGGATTTCTTCATAGATACCAAGACTTCATTAGGGGGTTCACTGACGAGTATGTTGTAGATCCCTTGGATTCTCGAGCTTATTATCAAAGATTAGCTCTATCTCAACGGCATAATCTTAATCAACCTCTTGAGTTTGACAATATACCACAACCTTCTATTGAGTATCCCTCACATCCTAGTCAAATCCTCTAGTGATCTTGAATTCTTCCTTCAAAAACAAAGATCAAATCTTTAAGAGTGCATCTTCCAAAACAAATTTTCTGATTATTGATTCAACTTCCCCAATAGGATTCTAACATCCTTCATCATCGGAATCCATAATCAAGAATTAGGAAACATCTTTGATCATATCATAAGATTCTCATCTTATCATATCAAAATATCATCATTGTCGCACTCATCAAAACTATGATCTAAGTTTAGAAGATTTCTTCAAAATCACATGCCTATCTTCACAAGATCTCAATACATCAAATCGAGGGAGGAAATCCAACAAGAAGGTCATACTCAAAACACTCAAGAAGAAGGTGAAACAAGTAATCCTCTCTACAGTATGATTCGTAATCCACTTTTCAACAACGACATGGATAACAGAGAAGAAAATCCCTTCCACAAGTACAAAGCCATAAACAATACTCCTGTCGATAGTGATGATGAACATGAGGATGAATGCCACCTTAGAGAAGCTGAGCAAGATCCCAAATTTTACAAGGCCATAGAAAATATCTTGCAACGTGATAAAGAAAAATATTTCCTCTATCTAGCTGACCAAGGAGCTAAATTACCACATGAATTTAATACTGAGATTTTGAAGAACAAACCTGAAGAAAAACCCCCATCTGATCTTAGTGCTTTGACTCAACAAATCAAAGCACTTCAAGGACAAGTTAAAGAGTTACAAGGGGGAACCACCACAAAGAAATATACTCTTGAGGACATTTGTCCTTATCCTTTCGATCAAAGTCTCAACATGATTCCATTTCCCAAACATTATGAAATGCCAAAATTTGATCGCTATAATGGGAAATCGGATCCAATCGATCATGTTAGAGACTTCTGAAACATGACATTGGAATTCTCTCACGAAGACACTTACTTGATGCGATTGTTTCCTAGGAGCCTTGGAGTTCACTCTATGGAATGGCTATCTAAGATTACACCTCCCATCAGGACATTTGAAGAATTAATCAACTTATTCATATCACAATATTCCTACAACATATAACATCAGATCACCATGATAGATCTCTGTAAAGTTGCACAAAAACCTGGTGAATATTTCATTACTTTTCTTCAAAGATGGAGAAGAATGTTCGCCAGATATCTGTGTCCTGTTCCTGAAAAGGAAAAGATGGTTACCTTCATAAACAGCTTGAATTCAGAGATGAGCTATCATTTAAATTTACATTGTCCTACCTCTTTTGAGAAACTAATCGAAGATGCTATAACCATTGCAAGTGCGTTGGTCAAAAGAGGAACAATAAAACTTGACAAAGACAATCCTAGCTCATACAATCATCACAATAATCAGGACAAGTCTAAATTCTGGACTCGCAACAAAAATGTGGTGAATCATGGTGTTGTTGATGCAAATCAGGTCTCGACCAAGCCATTTTTCCTTGGTATTCCAGATACTTAGTACAACAACAATGTCAACTTGATAGCAAATCAAGGAAACAATCCTCCTTTGAGAAACAATGTGAATCAAAACTCTACTCCCAATCAAGGGACTGCCAAAAATCAAGGTTACCGAGGAGCCAATAACAATAACAACTCCTTAGGGAATACCTCAAATACAACTCCACAACGATTTCCATTCTTCTTGAATAGAACTTACACTTCATTGGTTCAATATTTGGAATCCGCATTCAAAGAGTTGATGGCCAAAAATGTCATTACTCTCCCGCCTCAACGAAACTATGAACCCAGTGTAAAACCTCCATCATGGAATGAGGCATACTATTGCGATTATCATCGCTATAAAGGTCATCGTACAAATAACTGTCAAGCATTGAAGAATGCCATTCAAGACTTAATTGACAATGACATCATTACAGTAGAAGGACATCAACAATCAAACGCAGACCACCAAGCATTTCGCAACCCTTTGCCCAACTATCAAAAGGGTGAGTCTTCTGAAAAAAATGTGAATCATGTCAATGATGATCATATAATCAACCATCTCTACATAGATGATGAGCGAGTGAATGTCATCAAAGTCAACAAGAAGATAGAATATAGAGAAGTTAATGCAACAACGAGGGCACAAGCTAAGGTTGTCTTAAAGGGCACCTCTTCGAAATCCACTGAACCTCCACCTCAACATTCATATGATTTGGTCAACCAACTTTGGAAAACTCCTGCTCAAATCTCTATCTTTGAACTCTTAAAAATTTCCCCACCACATAAGGAAATTCTTGAAAAAACCCTCTTTGAGACAATTGTATCCACTAATTTGGATGTGGACCAATTTCAAGCCATGGTAGGACACTTGTCCTCACCCACTTGCCTCTCATTCTCTGAAAAAGATGACGTTTCCATAACTCATCCCCACAACTCATCATTGTACTTAGAAGTCATGGTCCATAAGTTTCGTGTTAGACGGGTTCTAATAGATGGAGGTGTTGGTCTCAATATCTGTACCATGAAATTGGTTAAAGCCTTAGGATTTTCTGAGGACTCCATTGATTTTAGAAGAAAGATCACCATTAAAGCTTATGATGATGAAGAAAGAGCATCCAAGGGTCTAATCATGCTGCCAATCAGAGTGGGTCCTGTTATCAAAAATACTTTCTGCCAAGTATTGGATCGTGATCTGGCATACAACATCTTGTTGGGTCATCCTTGGATCCACGAAATGCAAGCTATCCCATCAACCTATCATCAATGTTTAAAGTTCCCTTATGATGGACAGGAAATCACGATATTAGCTGATAATTCCAACATTCAAACTTGTGCCAACATAAAAGCCAGTCAAGATACTTTGGTTCCTAACAATCGAGAAGCTTGTGCTTGTACTTCTCTAAAGATTGACACACAAATCAGTCAATTAACCAATAGTTTTGATAAGAAATTGAAATTCAAAGACCATGGGGTCAGAAAATATTCTCTTTGTCTTGCCAATTTACCTATATCGCCTCGATCACATGGACAACCATCTATCACAAAACATCAAATATCAGCAGCATCAACATCAAAGCAATCACCAACAGAGCCAATCACAAAGTTTAATGGACAATTCATCAAAGAGAAATTCCCCATGGAAGATCCTGAGGATACAAAAATTCTAAACTGGCTCTATAAAGATGAACATGAAGCAGTTTGTAATGTCAAATTACCCACAAACAAATATGGAAAAGGGTATTCAATCATGCAGAAGATGGGTTATGATAAAGGTCCTATCGAAAAAAGGAAAGAAGGAGTAGTTGAACCTATTCACCTCCGCGGACTCGCCGTAAAAGAGAAAACTGGATTAGGTTATGATACTCACTCCAAAGAAAGCACATCCACACAACTGCATGGCACTGTCTTCGCGTTGCAAGAACGCTCAGATTCATGAGAAGCATGTTTGGCAACGGTTCAGAACTTCTTGGATAATAATTTTGACACAGACTCTGTTGAATATGAATGGGATACCATTTACAATGATGAGTTCTGGAGGGATAAAGAGGTTGATGTAATACACCAGTATGCCCCAACTCTAATCAAAGGTCAAGGTTCAGAGACCCAAACACGAGAGTCTAAACTACAAAGTCACTATGATTCTAGTGATACTGAGTCAGATCTAAACGAACAAGATTATCATGAGGACAGTACCATCATTGACCTACCTCATACCTCGGATCCTACAATCAACTCCATTATGACCATAACCATAGCCGATTTCACGCAACCCAATGACCCTATACCTTTGATTTATCCTGATCTCATTGATTGGGATTCATCTGAACCTATCAACATACCAATGTTTCCAAGTGATGAAGCTATTGTAAACTTCCTTTCCGCAGAGGACGTAAATGATTGTTCCACTAGCGATTTTCAGCATAAAGTCTTTGACCAAGAGGGTGTCAATTCTCCCAGCTGCAAAAATAAAATTAAAAACAAAAGATCTAATGGTGAAAACCAGAATCTGGCAGTATTAGATCAAACAAAAGATAAAATAAAGAGCGTATCAGATGGTGAAAACATTTTTAAGGCACCAGACGATGGGAATCTTGACACTCTCCCAGAGCATTATCATGAGCGATCACCTATTTTGATTGAGCCTACAAATGTCATAAATCTTGAAACTTCAGACAAACCAAGAATTTTACAGCTGGCTGCATCAATGACAGAAAAAGAAATACCAGAGTTCATGGAATTTCTAAAAACAAATCAAGTCAACTTTGCTTGGTCTTACTCGGACATGCCCGGTCTTGATCCTGACCTTATCATGCATCACTTGTCCATCAACCAGGGGTTAAGCCTATCAAAAAAAACTCAGAAAGATGCACCCCCATGTGGCATTATTACTTAAGGAAGAACTGAGGAAACTCCTTGATGTGGGCTTCATAAGATCGATTGATTATGCAGAGTGGATCTCCAACATTGTTCCTGTATCCAAGCCAGATAAAAGTGTCAGAGTGTGCACAGATTTTAGAGATCTTAATAAAGCATGTCCTAAGGATGAATTCCCACTTCCAAGCATTGACACTATAGTTGATTTGACAGCTGGCCATGCCATGTATTCATTAATGGATGGTTTTTTTGGTTACAACCAAATCAAGATTGCACTTGAAGATCAAGAGAAAACAACTTTCACATGTCCATGGGGAACTTATTGTTGGAACATCATGCCTTTTGGTCTAAAGAACGTTGGGGATACCTACCAAAGAGCCATGACTACAATTTTTCATGACATGATGTACACATTCATGGAAGATTATGTAGACGACATATTGGTAAAATCCTACACCAGAGAAGGACATCTAGAAATATTGTCCAAGATATTTGCAAGACTGGAAAAATTCAAAGTTCGTCTCAATCCCAAGAAATGTGTCTTTGGGGTCACATCTGGAAAGCTCTTAGGGTATATCGTGTCAGAAAAAGGAATTGAAGTAGATCCTGCTAAAGTTCAGGCGATCATGGAAATGCCTCCCCCAAAGAACATCAGTTAATTAAGATCATTACAGGGACGACTTCAGTCTATCCGCAGATTCATTGCACAACTAGCTGACAAGAGTCTACCGTTCACCCATCTACTGCATAAGAATGTTCCTTTCAAGTGGGATGACAAGTGTGAATTGGCTTTTCAACAAATCAAACAATACTTAATGACTCCACCAGTTCTAGTACCACCGAATCCGGACAAACCATTGATCTTATATATTGCAGCAACAGAAACATCCTTGGGTGCATTGCTAGCGCAAGAAGACTCCACAGGAAAAGAACGTGCAATTTATTATATCAGTAGAACACTCACAAGTCATGAGCTTAGCTACACTACCGTTGAGAAGGCTTGTCTAGCAATAGTCTTTGCTTCACAGAAATTTTGGCATTACATATTAACTCATACGATCAATTTGGTTTCAAAGATTGATCCACTCAAATATTTGTTAAGCAAAGCATCATTGACAGGAAGGTTAGCAAAATGGGTGATGATTCTGAGTGAGTTTGACATCCATTATATTAATCGCAAGGTAATCAAAGGACAAGTTATGACTGATCAACTAGCTGAAGCAATTCAATCGACCATCCTCCCAGACAAATGAATTTCTAGGATGTTGATGTCTCTTTACTATCGAATCCAAACAACCATGGTCCTTATATTTCATGGTTCTTTCCACCTCAACATGGATCGGGGTGTGCATATTTCGGCCACCTTCGTGGGGAACACCATTCCTTGACCATATAGGCTGATGTTTCCATGCACCAACAACATAGCTAAATATGAAGCATTAATCACGGGACTGAAGATTGCATTAGAATGGAGGATTATAGAACTACAAGTGTATGGCGACTCACAGTTGGTCATTTATCAGATTAATGACAAATATCAAACCAAAGATGATAAACTATTGCCATATAAAAAGATGGTCGATGACTTCAAGAAGTACTTTGTGGACATCAAATTTACACAAATTCTAAGGCTTTTTGATAACAGCAAATGGACACCATGGCTACTTTATCGTGACACAGAGCAGCCCTGTAAACTTAGACTCTATGAATTTCTAGTGGAAACAATCATTTACACCGCCATGACACACCCAAAAGCCAAATTATTTGCCACTTGGTAGGATCTGATTCATCGTGGTATGGTAAGATTTATGCCTACCTAAAAAATGAAATCTTACCACTTGACTTATCCCGTAACAAAAAGTGCAACTTTATCTGGAAATCCTCTCACTATACTCTTATTGCGGACACCCTTTATCATCATGGTCTTGATGGTACTTTACTTCATGTCTTGAACTTGACAAATCATGCTTACGAGTCTAATGGCATTTTGTGGTACCTATTCAAGTGGGATCAATCTATTCCAAGAAATTAATTAGAATGGGTTACTATTGGCCTACAATGGAAAGGGAATCATTCACTTTTGTGAAAACATGCTCAAAATGCCAGATTCATGGGAATCTCATTCATGCTCCTACACAAGAACTACAACTATTCACGCCAACCTGGCCATTTTCCCAATGGGGGTTAGATCTAGTAGGTAAGATACATCCTTCGTCATCAAATGGGCATAAGTTCATCATCACAGCCACATAATATTTTACCAAATGTATTGAGGCATTACCTCTGACTAAAGTTACCGACAAACAAATATCATCGTTTATACTGAACTATATCATTTGTCGGTATGGCATTCCCAACTCCATTATTATAGATAATGGACGACCTTTTAAGAATTAGGATGTGGATGAATTTTGTGAGAGATTTCACATTCAACACAAATATTCAACACCTTACTATCCACAAGGAAATGGCCAAGCAGAGGCCTCAAATAAAACAATCTTGAAAATCTTGAAGAAGACTGTGAATGATGCAAGGAAAGATTGGCATGTTCAACTCAATCCCGCCTTATGGGCTTACAGAACCAGTGTCCACACGCCAACGGGAGCAACACCATTTTCTCTTGTCTATGGAGCAGAATCCATCCTACCTCTAGAAGTTGAAATCCCATCACTCGGAGTATCACTGAAAGGTCTCACAACAGATGATGAATACAGAGTTTCCCGACTCCAAGAACTAGAACTCCTAGATGAAAAGAGACAAAGAGCAACTGACCATTTGAAAGCATACCAACAGATGATGTCTCGCAGCTACAACCACAAAGTAAATCCACGTACCTTTCAGGTGGGTGATCTGGTTTTGAAAGAAAACCCACGAAATCAACAAGACAGAGAAAAGAAAGGAAAATTTGAACCAAATTGGCTAGGTCCTTATGTGGTTATCGCTGTCTACGGTTTGGGAGCATACAAACTATCAACACAAGAAGGGGACCTGTTTGACAAACCCATCAACAACATGCACCTAAAAAAGTATTATGTCTAAAGCGGTTATCAAGTGTAAAAGACCAAGAAATCCAAAATGATAAAAGGTCCCCAAAAATCCAAAAAGGTAAAAGTCCTAAAAATCCAAAATAGCAGAAAAAGTCTTGAAAAACCCAAAACAAAGGTAAAAGTCCTTAAAAATCCAAAAAATAGCGTAAAGTCCCTAAAAAATCCAAAACAAATAAAAGTCCCTAAGAAATCAAAAACAAGAAAAAAGTCTTGAAAAATGGCTACCCTTAGTGAAAAACCTCGGGTAAACAAGCATCCTTAGGGCATCAAAAACGCTATAGGGTGAAACTCCTGGACAAATGTGTATGCCTATTGACATAAAAATGTACTAAAATAAATAGTGAAAATCTGGCAAACAGACGCTATTTGTAGCTCTCCATCTATTAGTTCATATTCTGCACTTGGCTTTTCAGCTTTCCTTTCCGTGCATCTTCCCATCATCTTAGGTCCATACCAGCATCATGCTATCATCATTTGCCTAGAACAATAATGTCTTACCATGGCTTGATTATTGTACATATTCATTCCAACAAGTTTTGTCAATACTGGGGGAAAACGTTGACATACTGGGGGCAATCAACTTTCAGAAAACAACTAGACAAGGACATCAAATCCAATCATGTAAACAAACAACCAAATCAAATCACATGAACAAACTATCCAATCATCGATCCGTGTCACAACAGTTTTCAGCAAGTACCATATCATGACTCATATCTAGATGATCTAAAATCTGAATAATGTTTGGAATAACAATTTTTCATTTTGAACAATGGTTGTTTAAATTTTGATATCTCTCTGGAGTACACTCGATGATGTACTGAACTAGAGTGGCAAGGAAAGAGGATAATTTTTCTTTGTCTGTTGTCGTGAGGTTAACTATCTATCTGTTGCAAATATGTCGCAAGACATGATTTCCAAAGAAATATCATCGATGATAGTTTCACATTTGCATCAGAAAGTGGTTAATCTTTGACTGTTTATGCAAGAAATGCTCAGGTCATCTCGGTTCAAATATACTTTGATGCTTGTGTTCACTTGCTATATCAAAAATCATGAAAGTTGTACTCAGGTCATCATTGGTGTTAATTTCCCCTCTGATGCTTGTACATACTTCCAACATTTTAATGCTCTATGATGATCCAAGAAAGCTACCAAAAGGCTCAACGATTGGTTTGCTTCATTTAGTTGCATTTCATTTTAGATCAGTGTACATATATCTGCATACCAGATTTGCATCAAAGTTTTTAAAGGGCTAACAATAACGTCAACGGCTGTCATGTCTCTTTGGACTATTTGTGGAGGACATTCAGACATTTGTTTCATTATCATTTCAGCTTCATTATCATTTCATCAAAGTCCTATCATCTATCATTTTCCATTCATTTACATATCATTTGAGATCCATTATTCAAAATTCTTTATTATCATTTTTCATTATCATTTTACCATTTATCATTTATCATTTTATATCATTTTCCATTATCGTTTCATAATCATCTCATATCATCTATCATCTTCATCTCATTATCATATCCATTATCATTTTACCATTTCATTTATCATTTATCATTTTATCATCTCATTTCATTTCATATCATTTTCCATTATCATTTCATTATCCTTATCATTCATCATTTCATTATCATTTCATGTCATTATCATCTATCATATTATTTCAATAACATATCATTACATTGTCATTTTCACTCATTATCATTTATCGTTCCGTTCCATTATCATTACATTTCACAACATATCATTTATCATCTTATCATATATCTCATTATCATTATCATTTCATTCCATTATCATTCATCTCATTCCATTATCATTCATCTCATTGCATTATCTTATAATTTCATTTTCTTATCATTCCTTATCTTATCATTTCATTTTCTTATCATTATCATTTCATTCAATTATCATTCATTCATTTCATTCCATTATCATTCATCTCATCATTTCATTTATCATTATCACTCATTGCCTTATCGTTCATTTCATTCATATCATCTCATTTTATTATCACTATCTTTTCATCTCATTTATTTCATTACCTTTTCATTTCACTATCATTACCATTTCATTTTCATTTTTATTTCATTTTCATGTTTATTTACATATCACTTTCATAGTATCATTTCATTATCATTTCATATTTACTTATTATTGCATTTCGTCATTATTTACGTTTCATCATTTTCATATCATTTATCACATTACATTCCCATCATCCTATCTTCATGGCATATTACATCACAAATTCATAATGCATATCATAAACACAACATTCATCTTTATTATCATCTTACATTTGAAAACCTGCATAACATCACATATCACATATTCCATGGTATACATTCATCATCCACCTGCATGACATCATTAGTACGCATCATCAATCATTTGTCATCAATCATCATCATAAACACATCATATCAAATCATCCTGCATATCATGTTAGTCATCAAATCATTCAAATGCATACCAAAATCCATAACTGCATATCACATAATCAACAAATCATGATAGACATCACATAAATCATCTCATAAATACACATCACATCATCAAAAACAATCATCGCCGCTACATATCAACACTCATCAAAAATGATACAAATGTCCAAATGTCCAATGAAACTACAGAGTTCAAAGAGAGATACATAGGATATGATCAATATAATGGCATATACAGGCTCC
>VDFB02025318.1:314257-369400 GCA_007258455.2 Sequoia sempervirens
GAACCTTCAAGTTACAATCTTTTCAGAATAGAAATCACTCTGATACAATTTGAACTATTCACACGATTGTTCTTCAAACCAACTGAACCAATGAGCATTTTCAACTACAAAATATATTCATGTCGTTCCCTGTCTGTTGAGCTTCCTCTCAGAACTGCCACAACGAACTATATTCCAATGCTTCCCATTCAGCTTCTCTGATTGGTCCACGAGACTCCACATAGGATGGGAAAATGGTCAAAAGGAAATCAAGTTGTGTTGGCATATCGGTGAGACACTGACCATGTCTCCTCGATGCCAACACAGTCAACATTCAATATCGCCAAGAGTTCATCCTATCGACAAGATGTTTTATCGAGCTCACAAGTTGCATCAACTTTAGTTTTCCTTTCGAGAAGACTATTGCTCTTTGGTGAGACCACATACCAATATTCAAAGTCACATCAGAATGTCATACCGTTGGAAAAACATTTTTCTCTCGCCAAGATCTCCCACTGAGTCTTCATGTTGTTCCGAAGCATCCACTAGTCGGCGAGACTCATCGCTTTCACCAGGACTTCTTACCAAGGTCCATAAGTCACATAGACATGAGTATTCACATCGGCAAGACAATCATCTTTCACCGAGACATCCTATCAAGTTCTTTATGTTACTTCGAAGCCTCAAGTCATACCAAATAGTTGGCAAGACTTCTTTCCATCTTTAAGACCTCACAGCGAGATCTTTTGTGCTACCCCAAGTGTACACCATCAGTGAGACATTCCTTATCGATATAAGTCATACCGAACTCCAAGACTTTCCCCAAAGATTTCAAACTAAACACTGTCGGCAAGACATCCATATCGGTAAGACTTCTTACCAATCCATCTCATGTTATACCGATGTATACTGTCAGTGAGACAAAACAACTGTCACCAGGAGTATATAACAAAAGCTCCGAGTTACCCTGAAGACACCAAGTGAATGCTATTGGCGAGAGATTCATATCGGTAAGACCTCATACTGAAACCTTAAACCTTTTGGCCAAGTCTCTTCGATATATGATAGAATGGCCTGTCAGCCAGAGATCTCCATGGGCAGTGAGAGGTCACACCGAATGCTTCTTGTCACAGCGATAGGCTTCTTCGGTGAGATAGAAGCAAGGTCACAATGACCTGTACAAATCACAATGTGTCAAAGCTGCTAGTCAGCTAGACATTAAAAATATCACACTGACTTGGCTCTAATAGAGGTTATAGCCTGTGATGATTTAGTCACATATTTCCAACAATCTCCCACTTGACGAAGATCACACAGGCACCTCCAGAGCACAACAAAACTTATTGAAAATCATGGGCACTAAGGCCCATTGAACTTCTTACCACACAGACATACGTACTCCCTTTGACTTTGTTAATACATCTGCAACATTCTCCAGTATCAATGTTTTCCAAAGCGGCCTTTCCATCCTCCACCATATCTCGTACAAAGTGGTAACCATCCTATATGTTTGATTCTGGCATGGAAAGTAGGATTCTGCCAAACAAATTGTACTTTGACTGTCACAAAAAATAGTTATTTTTCCTACATCAAAACCAATGTTAGAACACAAAATTTTTAATTGGACTGCTTCTTTACAAGCATGAGTAGCTACCATGCATTCAGCCTCTCTAGTGAACGGCGACATAACATAGCCTCATCAACTCCTTTTCCGCCATTCAATACAGAAAATGCTTGTCCATTGAAATTTGGACTCCTACATAGTATTCCTGCCCAATCAAGTCCCACATAGCATAAATAAGTCCTCTAGTTCATAAGTTCCCATGCTTACAAAGCAAAATCTGAAGTAACCTTGAAATATTTAGCTCTTTCCACAACAATGTCCTTCAAGATTAGCCATAAACCGACTGGAACTCCCCTTTGTAGGCAATGTCTGTGCCAACACAAACCATTTTACATACATAAGGCTGCCTACTACATAACGCCAAATTTACATTGGTCATTCCTCCATCTCGATGGAGAGATTTTGGGCCTGATCTTCAGCAGATAACCGTTCTGCAAAGACTAGAACAATTAGCTGCTTGCAATCATTCATGAAAAATATATCTAGAACAATCTTGATATACTTACTCTGATAGAGCCATAGTTTTCTATTCTTTTTGTCCTTGGTTATCTCCATCCCCAGAATATACCTTTATGCACCAAGATCTTTCATTTCAAACAGCGGAGACAACTAAGACTTAAGATCTTAAATCATTAGTTACTATATGAACAACATATCATCAATATGAAATAATAAAACTTGATCACTTTTTAACTTCTTACAGTCAGATTTTTATCACAAATCCCAAAGACAATACAAAGTATCAAATTTTTGTTTCCACATTCTAGGTGGTAATTTAACCCACATGAGAATTTTCAACTTGCAAGCAGGTTTCTCTTTACCTTTCTCAACAAAGTGCTTAGGCTAGGACATATATATTTCTTCTTCAAGATCACCATGAAGAAATGTTGTCTTCACATCCATCTGTTCGACCTCTAAGTCATACGTTGTTGCAAGTGACAAAATAAATCTGATAGACGTCAGCTTAGCTATAGGAGAAAAAATCTCCCCATAATCAATTCCCTCTACCTGGGAATAACCCTTCGCAACCAATCTTGCCTTGTATTTTTCCATACTGCCATCCAGACCAATCTTCTTTTTAAATACCCATTTGCAGCCCACAACTTTTCTGCCTTTGGGCAAGGGAACCAAACTCCAAGTTTCATTCTTTTGTAATGATGCCATTTCTTCATTCATGGCTTCGAACCAAGAGTCTGAATCAGACATTTTAAATGCCTCCTTTACAATCCTAGGCTCATCAGTGCTAGAAATTAAAGCATAGGCATAAGTAGAATCTATCAAAGAGAACCCATACCTATCATGTTGTTTTCTTTCATGGGTTGACCTCCTCACTTGCTGAGGCTAAGGTTCTTCTTCTTCTTCAGAAATCTCAGAACTACTTGAGCTCTCCTTAGTTTCAGGTACATTTTGAATTTTGAATTCCTCTTTATCTGGTGTAGGAGGAATTCAAACTACATCCTTATTGTTTTCTGACTTTGTCTCTGACTACAGATCCAAGGTAGAAGGCTTCAGCTAATGAAAGATTACACTTCTGCTGTATACAACCTTCTCTGTATCAGGATTCCAAAGCTTGTATCCTTTTATGCCAGAACTATAGCCAATAAAAATACATTTGACAGTCTTGTTCTCTAATTTAGATCTTTTCTCATACGACACATGAGCATATGCCTCACGGCCAAAAACAAAAATATGTCTTAAAGAGGGCTTCTTACCAGACCACGCTTCCAAAGGTGTTTTCTCAACAAGAGTAGAATTTGGAGAACGATTAATCAAGTAACATGCAATAGCAACGACCTCAACCTAGAACTTCTCCAAGCTAGCACTACTCAGCATACTTCATGCTCTCTCCATCACTGTCCTGTTGAACCTTTCTACAGCTCCATTTTGCTGTGGAGTATAAGGTGTAGTCTTATGTCTTTTAATCCCATGGTCTTTACAATACCTCTTGAAATCATCAGAACAAAATTCACCGCCATTATCAATCCTTAAGCATTTTATTTTTCTTCTAGTTTGATTTTCTACAAGGTTCTTAAATTCCTTAAATCGACTGAATACTTTTGATTTACTCTTTTAGAAAATAAACAAATGTTCTTCTTGAATAATCATCAATAAACGATACATAGTACCTTGAATTAGAGAAAGAAGGAACATTCACTAGACCAAATACATCAGAATGAATATAATCTAGCAAACCAAAAGATTTATGAGGACTGGAATAAAAAAAATATGGTGATGCTTTCCATATATACAGTGTTCACAGAATTCAAATTCAAGGTTACAATCTTCAAGCCCCTCAATCAGGTTTTTGTTCTTCAAGGTTTTTAAACCTTTTTCTCCTATGTGGCCTAGCCTATGATGCCAAAGCATAGTATTTTCTGCTGGAAGTTTAACTTCCATAGAGTTTACACAATTAGGAACATTTCCCTCTTTTCCTCCATGAGTAGCTTTCTATGACTTAATAGAGAAATTGTTACATTGAATAGCATATGCATCCAGCTTGTACAAGGTACCAATACGAGCACCCCTTGCTAGCACCATTGAGCCTCTAGTCATCTTGCATCCATTTCCGGAGAACGCGACTTGCACTCAAATATCATTTAGCATACTTGCAGTAAGTTCCGAGCCAGAACCTAGTATATGCATTACATTATTGATTCCCTTCACTTTCACCATTGGGGAAATTGGATTCGGCTCTTCCATGACCAACAATCTCTAAAGTTGAATCACTTGCCAAGTACCTTTCCACCATATATTCTTCATGCTTCATGAACCAGTCTCTGCCGAGATGTCATGTGGAAAGATGCTCCAAAATCAATCAGCCAAACATCATCGTGCCTATGTAGCCAAGGCTGCAATGAAGGAATCTCCATCACTATGAGAAGAATCATTGTTGAAGAACTTCTTCTTCTTCTTTTTCTCCTCTTTTACAATCCTTTCGGACATGACCAGGTTGCCCACAGTTCCAACACTTCACCTTGGACTTCTTGCAAGGAGAATTTGATCTCCCCTCTAATTTTATTTGACTTCTTGTCCTTCTTCTTGCCTTTCTCCTTTGACCTTCCTCTAACAGCAGGGCCTTCGCCATCTCAGAAGATTTCCTTCTCATCTCTTCTGATAACAAAGAAGCAACAACATCTTCCATCTTGAAATTGGATGTTGTACTCCCAATAGCCATCACAAGGTGATCCCATGAATCTGGCAAAGAACAGAATATCAGCATACAACGATCCTCTTCATCAATCTTCACACCAACAGATGTTAACTGTGCAATCAACATATTGAATGCGTTCAAATGATCAGCTACAAAACCTCCTTTCTGCATTCTCAAAGTATAAAACTTCTTCCTCATGAATAGTTTATTCACCAAGGACTTCCCCTGATAAATAGATGCCAATCTCTTCCACAAGGAAGATACAGTCTTTTCTTCATGCACATTGAGAAGGATGGAGTCTTCCAAACAGAGCCTTATCAACCCCTTAGAATTTCTATTTGCAAGGTCCCAATCTTCTTGCTTCATGCCTGTAGGTTTAGTTCCAAACACAGTAAGCCACAAATCATGATCCACTAAGAGATCCTCCATTTTGAGTTTCCACAACTCAAAATTGCTGCCATTGAATTTCTCTATTTCAATCTTTCCTGACGTGCTAGCCATCTTAATCTGTAATTAGAAATTTACAAACTTCTACAAGATTCCCACTGAACAAAAATTGACTCAAAAAACCCAACGTACCCACAAGGATAACACAACTGGCCAGGTTCTGATACCACTTGTAAGGAAAATTAGATGCGGAAACAACTCTCCTAACGTCGAAACCTCAGGGAAGAATGCAGAGATACCTTTTAATTTTTCAAATTACAATTCAATTAAGATGCACTTTGAAATAAATAGCAGAAACAGAGAATTAGACAAACATAGATGAACACCAAATTTACATGGGAAAACCCGTATGAGAGAAAAACCCACTACACTAAGAGAAGTCACTTTGTATTATAGTAACAAATAATTACATACAAAGTTCTGACTTATCTTTATGATGCTAGATTATAGTAGCTTTCACAATGATCAATCTTGTACAGGAACCTTCAAGTTACAATCTTTTCAGAATAGAAATCACTCTGATACAATTTGAACTATTCACACGATTGTTCTTCGAACCAACCGAACCAACGAGCATCTACAACTAAAATCTATATTCATGTCGCTCCCTGTCTATTGAGCTTCCTCTCAGAACTGCCACAATGAACTGTCTTCCAACGGTTCCCATTTAGCTTCTCTGATTGGTCCACGAGACTCCACATAGGATGGTCAAACGGTCAAAAGGAAATCAAGTTGTGTTGGAATATCAGTGAGACACTGACCGTGTCTCCCTGATGCCAACACAGTCAGCATTCGATATCGCCAAGAGTTCATCCTATCGGCAAGATGTTTTACCGAGCTCACAAGTTGCATCAACTTCAGTTTTCCTTTCGGGAAGACTATCGCTCTTCGGTGAGACCACATACCGATATTCAAAGTCACATCGAAATGTCATACCATTGGAAAAACATTTCGCTCTCACCAAGACCTCCCACCGAGTCTTCATGTTGTTCCAAAGCATCCACCAGTTGGCGAGACTCATCGCTTTCGCTAGGACTTCTTACCGAGGTCCATAAGTCATATAGACATGAGTATTCACATCGGCAAGACAATCGTCTTTCGCCAAGACATCCTATCAAGTTCTTTATGTTACTCCGAAGCCTCAAGTCATACCGAACAGTCGGAAAGAATTCTTTCCATCGTTAAGACCTCATAGTGAGATTTTTTGTACTACCTTGAGTGTACACCGTTGGTGAGACATTCCTTATTGATATAAGTCATACCGAACTCCAAGACTTTCCCTGAAGACTTCAAACTAAACACTGTCAGCAAGACATCCATATCGGTAAGACTTCTTACTGATCCATCTCATGTTATACCAATGTATACTGTCAGTGAGACAAAGCAACTATCGCTAGGAGTTTATAACGAAACCTTTGAGTTACCCCGAAGAAACCAAGTGAATGCTATCAGCGAGACATTCATATCGGTAAGACCTCATACCAAAACCTTAAACCTTTCAGCCAAGTCTCTCTGATATATGATAGAATGGCCTGTCGGCTAGAGATCTCCATGGACGGTGAGATGTCACACCGAATGCTTCTTATAACAACGATAGGCTCCTTCGGTGAGATAGAAGCAAGGTCACAATGACCTGTAGAAATCACAATCTGTCAAAGTTGCTAGTCGGCCAAACATTAACAATATCACACCGACTTGGCTCCAATAGAGGTTACATCCTATGATGATTTAGGCACATATTTTGAACATAATGGAGGAAAAATAAGGTAGGTGGTAAAATGGGGGGTTCGATGAACTTAACAAAACACCTCCTGAGTTTGAAATGTATGACAAAAGACCACCTAGAACTTGATTTTGTACATGATTTAGGAGAAATACTAAGATGACATCCCGAATAAAGACTTAAGGAAAATTTATGGGTAACAAAGAGAAAATTGAAAGCCAAATCCTAAGTATACAAATACATCTCATTGTCGATATCATAGAGTCATTGGACATAGTACTGATGAATTTCACGCTTTAACATGGTGGAAACCCTAGAAATGCTTTGTGTTCCACTTATAAATTTTACAAAATTTTTGGCTATTCTCATGACCTAGGGCTTAGGGTTTCGTTTATTATTATTCTAAGAAAAATCCTAAGATTGAATCCTTTGCAAGCGTTCTAATTTGATGTTGACCTTTATCATTGGTTCCTAGTTGTTTAAGTCACATCTTATTCCTTTGCATCCATTTGTTTATCGACCCCTCCATCCTTGCAATCATAGTCATTACCCGTCGTTTTACTAGAAATATTGTCTTATGTTATGGGGGTTCATTTTCTTAAGATTTCAGCCTCAATATTTATGTCCTCATCCATTGTGTGCCTAGTTAGGCCACCTTTTAAGTTACTAACCATTGGAATATGCAGATATGCAGTGTTAAGATGTCCATCAGATCTACCTGGGATCAAATCTCTTCCGCTCCCCGTGCCCCCACCACGTTATTTTCTTCACTATAATATTCTCATGGGTTGGTGGGTGAGTGACACGTGCCCTCTATATTAGTGGGCCCAACATCTTTGAAAAGTCAACAGGAAACTAGTTGAAGAAAATCAATGGTGGAGTGGCATAATGTGGATACATTTGGACCGTTCCCCACATCCCCGCTTGATTTTAATAAGCATTAAAATAATGCCATGGGCTAGTGGGATGAGGACATATGTCCCTTTTTCAATAGGGCCCATTGAGTTTTAAAAGCAATAAATACCTTACCAGTTGAGATCGACAGTTGAGGATGAGGTGACGTGGGTCAATCTTCACCACTCCTTGCCATCCCATGGGGGACCCACCTTTGCCTCCCATCTCTCAACAGGGAAGCAGGAAGACACCACGTGGAGTCATTTGAGTGACAAAAGGAACATTACAAAGGGGTGAAATATTAATGAAATATTTTTCCGTAAGGGTATGAATGATAAGATTTGCGCTACTAAATGTATTTTTCTTTACATGTTTTAAATGCAAGTAAGATCTTTTAATCTTGACTATCGGTTCAATCATAGGTACAGGTGGTTGCGGGGAGGTTGACATGTGGAATTTTCTTCAACGTTGATGAGGTGGTGGAGGCCATGGGTGACTAGGAAGATTTTCCACATGGCTTGTTTAGATTGGGTAAAAGAAATGGTTGCTTACATTTATCTTTTTCAAACTTAGTTGACTCAATCTAGATCATTTTTCAATTCATTTCACTACATGATCAATAGTCAACATTCAAATTTGAGTTTTATGGAAAGTGAACCATTTTGGTTCACATGAGCGAGCCATTATGGTGGAAAAGATGTAGACCTACCGAATTAAGAGTTTTAAAGACAATTTTTTTTTTTTTAAAGCATAATTGATGATTGTTGAAAGCATTCTATGCATTAAGGGATCTTGTGCCACAATTTTCAAGCCTATTCAATGCCAAAGTTAGGGTTTTTATCTTGCACTAAAATAGTAAGTCAAATCATTTTCTTGACTTTGAAATTATTTAGATCAAATTGCTCAATTTTCCTCTATCCATGTTTATGTCATTAGGTTTTTCTAGTTTATGCATTTCTTTTAAGGTTTGATTTTCACTTAAAGCAATTAGATGGTCTTGCCTTTCTATTGTTTGTATCAAACCCTTGCTCGAGCTATAAATTTTATTTTTGTGAAAGAAAAACCATAACCTACATAAACCCTAGAGATATGTCACCAAAAATAAAAGCGCCCTCATCTAAAGGAGAATCCTCTGGCTGAAAAATCCCTCTCAAACCCATAGTCTAGGACTTAACCTATCAGTTGAAGCCCTCCACCTCCAAAAAAACCAAGGGTCAACTAATTTTTTGTGGGAAACAAATTGTAGAAGTCCTGGATGACAAGCATAGTGAAATAAAGGATACTACATTACCTTACACTGGATGGAAGTTGTTTAGTGGTTGGATTGGCAATACAAACTGTGGAATTCTTGTGGACAACTCATAGAATTTAGACATGGGAAAATTAATTATACCCAATTTCTACATGGATGTGGACTTTCTAAAGGATGTGTCTACTAACTATGATCCAGTCATGAGGGTTGTGAGGGCTTTTGATTGGATTGATATAGTCAAAGTAACCAGACAAGAAATTGTTGAAATCTTCAATCTCATAGAGTGGAGTGAAGATATGGTCCAATTTGATGAGAAAACTCTTAGGGAAGAGTATGAAAAGGTAAAATTTACATTCAAATCCCACATATTTCCCAACTATCTAGAAACTATTGATGGACGCATGATTATCTTGGGTTCATTAGACAAGGAGCCCTACCTAGTCAGCTATTTTGTGTCGTATTTTCAAAGGAATTTCTACTCCATCTGCCAAATAATTGGCTATGACCCAGTCATAGGTATTCCCATGGCCTCAATGTACATGGAAACATATATCTAGCACCCTGAATATTGCACAATATATGATTATGTGGGGTACCTGGCAGAAAGGATTCATGAGGGTTTGGTAATATTGAAGAAAGGAGAAGTTGGGGTCAAATTCTCTTGGTATTCTTTGTTTATGCATATGATTGTTTTCAGAGGTTCCACTTATTTTGGAAAGGATCTATCATTGGATAGGAAGGAGGGTGTTTTGGAGCCACCAATTCAATGTTGGACTACTATCTTGGACAAGGATGATAGGAAGTTTTATTATGTGTTGTTTGAGAATCTATTTGCCTCTTAATTGAGAAGAGTTTTTATTGTGAACATTCCAAGGATTCCCAGTGCCTTGCATGATAGAGGCCAAAGGATAGGAAACCTAAATTAGGAGTTCATCACAATTTGGGAGAAATCATCCCCTATCCCACTTATACAATCTTGAGAGTGTATGGTATAGCTGTCTGATCCCACATATTTCCCAAATATGTACCAGAGAGAATTGGATTTCTAGAAGTAATGTGGCAACTAGGTGATGTGGAAAAAACTAGCTGAAGGATCAAGGAAAGGGAACTTTTCTCCCTTCATATGTTTGTTTTTTATATTTTGTGATGATAAAAGGGGGGTGGAATAAAATAAATGACATACTCAAGCCTCTAAACATGAGGAGAGCAAGAGAAAGGAACCATGACCCCAAAGGATGGATGGCATGGTTGAAGATGAGAAATAGAAGTAGACTATTCAATCACAACTTCTATTTTCCTGAAGATGTTATAAGGAATATTGTTTATCTCAAGAAGCAAGAGGAGAGGAGGAAGAAATAAATTGCATTCAACAAGATGGAGAGATAGTTGCAATCCAAAGACCCTTAGTTTGTAGCCCTTACTGAAATCTCCAATGAGATGTAAAGAATGGAGTACATGTTCCAAAAAATTTAGATTGTGGTTGGTCACCTAAAAGGTGAGAGAATAATTTAGGACAAAGGGAAATATCCTATTGAAGAAGAACAAGGTGAAGGAGAGGTCCCTATTATGGAGGAAAGTTTAGCATATCAACCTCCCAAGGAATAGAAATTAATTGTTTTCACAAAGAGGAAGAATAAAGCAAAGGGAAAAGATACAACTGCTACTCATTCTCAACTAGAGAAGCAAAGAGCCCCTTCACCAGTGCCACAAATGCCACCACTGTCTCCCCTTAGGTTGATGGGACTTGAGATTGTTGAGATTGATTCACTACCAAGACAAGCATCATCACCTAGGTAGCCACCTATGAAGAAACAAAGGGTTGAATCTAGTGGCTTGGTATACTATGATGATGGTTTTGATGATGAAATTTGGGTATCATAGGAAGAGATGCAATAGAGAATTCCCTCCGCACCAAGAGAAATCATTCCACAACAATTGGGTTTAAGGTTGAGCAAAGCTGACCTTATTGGGTTTAAGCTTGTACAAAGTTCCTTGATGATGATTCTTTTGTAAAATCCAAAGCTTTCATGAAGTTTTCTTGGAGAGCTAGAAAGGTTGAAATTTAAAATGTTGCATTGTAAAGAATCCTCCATCTTGAGCTACCTAATGCAACCATTCAAGCACATGTAATAAAATAAATGAAAGACAAATTTCAAGGAATGACTACATCTAAAGGCTGAGAGCTGGTGAGGAAGAGTGGTGTTTTACTATTGCCAGAATGGGACTTATCCTCTGCAATTTCATTTGATATAGTGAAAAGATGTGATAGGACTCTTTACAATTCTAAGGAGGAGGCTACCATAGCACTACAAGGATCTACATTTAGTGAGCAGTGGGATACCTTGGCTATATGGGCCCTAGCCCCCAACACCAATAAGTATGACATTTTAAATCCTACTTCAGATTATAGGGGAGGCCTAATAATAAAGAGATTATCTGATACATTAGCTATTGACACTACCACCATGTTAGTAAATGTAGCACAATTCACAAAAGTAATAGTGGAATCAGTGACTGTAGAGAAAGAGCAATTTAGAAAGAGATACAATGATTTATTAATTGATTATGGAAAAAATCAGCAACACACCATGCAGTTACAAATTGAGTTGGCATTGTTGAAGGAAAAAATGTAGAACTTCCATCGTGGTGATCCAATGGAAATTGATACTTCCTCACCTTCTACTTCACAAGGGCCAACACATGTTTCAACACCTCCAACAAGTTCTTCATGGGAAATTGTACCTTACAATATGGGAAGTGTGCCTATTTCAATTCAAGAGCATACCACATCAGAGGCACCACAAGTAGAGGAGGGTGTCATCAATGAAGAGCTAATTGAATAGTTGAAAGATTATAAAGAAAAATGTGACAAACATGATAGATAAATACTTGTTAGCAGTATGAAAATTGTCACTGTAGTTTTGGAGCATCTAAATAGATGAGTTAACAATAGATTAATTATCATCCATGCTAATTATTTTTCCATGAAGAATGTTATAAACAATTTTGATATTGATAAGGAGGTAGCCATTCCACTCATGGAAACATGGATCCCTAGGATATAGGAGTTGAGAATGATAGTTTTGGGAGCTGAGCATGATATTAATAAGCCTAGAAAACTTAAGCCTACCATCTATACTATGAATGGAATTTAGGAATTTAGGGGGAATATAGAGCCTTTGGAGGAAAAGATAAGGGAGCTAATCAAGAATTTTCATGAGAAACATCATGGTCTCCTTCCTTCCATATTAAAAGATGATGGTATCATTAAAACCTTGCAGGACTGGAGGAAAGAAACAAATGAAGTAATTTGAGAACAAGTTGCTTTGATTTGTGAAGGACATGATATGAGCATGCTGAAGAATAATATGGATATGATGGCTCATGAAGGAGTTGTTCTGGAGGAATTTGACAAAGAAGCAAACTAGGTTGTTACTAAATATTCACCTTACAGGAAGAAAGTTGATGATGTCATAAATTTCAACTGGCCTACAAAAGAATAATTCCAACCTTGGAAGGACAATTACTTGGATGTGTTGGAAGATTAAGCTATAATTGTGAAGTGGTGAGTACAATTTTGGCCTTAAGTGACCTACATATATGGTGAATAACAAATGGGAGAAAAATAATGCATAGCCTGAAACCAATACATATTAGGATTTTTCTAAAGTATTTCAAAATATTGTTTTCTCCCGAACATGAATATTGATGACATGAGTGCTGACATTGACATGTCTGCTTCTTTCTTTTCAATTGTTTTTCTTGCTTTAAGTTTTGTTGACTGGACGTGCACATGGAGAATAGTTTTGGCACATGAAGAAGATAGTTGATGTTGTTACAACAGACGAAAGATGCCTTTTGGAAGGTGGGTAAATCCTCTTCAACAAATGGAAGAAAATTTTGTCTTATATGTTTTCCCTCTCATCAAAGGGTGCAAATATAACCGCTTGGGGAATTTTGAAATTTAAATGAAAATGTATGTCAAATGTAAAATGTGACTATGGGTGTAATTTGGGTTGAATCTTATTGCTCCCATGTTTCTAGAAATGGGAAATTCAAGGCCAATTGCATGGGTCTTTTGATGGTTAAGTATTCGAGCTCATATGAGAGAAATTTTGTAAATTCAAGCACAGAGGAATAGAATAGTTCTAAGTGTTAGGTGTGAATTCTAGCTTGTAATAGGCATAATAGTTTTACAACAACAATGGCATATGAATGAAAATTGCAAATTCTAGAACAATTTCTCTCCCATGTATTTTGTTGCACCAATCATGAATAAAATGATCAATTATCTTTTATTTGTCTTCAATCTCTTTGGTTGAATGTATTGTTTTGTTTCTAATTTAGTTCAAAGAACTAATTAAATGCTTTGATGAAATCATAGATCTATGTAATAGAGTGTAAGGATTACTAAGTAGTTTATGTTTTGGATATCCTGAGTTGTTTATTGCAAAGCAATATAAAAGTAGTCTTTAAATGCTAGGTTTAATTGCTAATGTATTATAGTTTATTGAAAATATGAGTCTGTCACCCATGGATAAAGCATTGTTCTATTAATTTGGTCATCTTTGAAGTCAATTGAGTTGGTCTTACCTATCAAAGAAAATATTCATATTGAAAATTACTTACACATTATAAATTGTTTCAAAGTTGTATGAAAATCACCCATTCCTTGCTTCAGATAATAATTTGCTAAAGGATCAGCCAAATTCTTGAAGAATTATGTTTATTTGTAGTTGGTAGGAATACATCTATTATTTACAATGTTATTGGTAATTTGGATCAAGAGTATGAATTCAAAAAAATTCAGGATAACCCTCTTGGGTTTTACAGAGCTCAAAGTGTAGAGGTCAATCCTAGCAAGCTTGTACATGTTCGTTGGCCAATCCTCGCCATTATTGACCATTGAATTGGGGTAGATTCATATATAATGACTAAGATTAAGTTTTGTTCTAAAAAAATAACCAAAAGATTGGTGACTCTGCTGGGGACATTGCTAGTCAAAAGTCTCTAGCTCATATCTAGTATAGTTAGAGTCAAGTATTTGATTGTTCTTCACTATTTGGATAAAAATCTACATAAAGTCTCATTTATAAGTCACATCCATTTTTATGCATAAAGTTGTGGTCCCATTTTCCTTTTCATACTAGGTTATGTTCAAGGTCTTCTCTGAAGTTGTGAGTGCATCTCCAAAGTGTAAAAAAAAATTTATTTCCCAACATTGTGGGTGGCAACTCTGTAGTCTCTTGTTCCATTGCAATGTTTGAATTTCCAAAAGGAAAGGAGAAGAAGAATTATGTAGAGAAGTATGAAAACATGCATGGATCCAGAAGCAAAATGAAGAATAATCCTAAGCAAAAGCTGGAAACTGAGCTATCTACAAGCAAGAAGGGATCTTGGATAAAGAAGAATAATGCAACAGGTAATTCCACTATGAATTGTAGATTTTTGGCTCTAATGTACTCTCTAACTCTTCTAGGGTTTTTCACCTAAAAGGAGAGAGCTTAGGCCAAAAATATTAAGGGGTTCATTCAAATTAGGATGTGTATGATGTTATTTAGACTAAATGAGATGATCTAGATACAATAAAGTAAATAAATTGATTGATTAAACATGCAAAACTAGTGAAATATGAAATGTTTGAAAACACACTGTGTATTGCAACAATGAACTAGAAATGAATGCAAATTTTAATAGAAATGAATGAAACTTGAAGTGTGCACCTGAAAGCTTGAAGGAGATTGGAAATTGCTTCTGAAACATTGCTGATGCTGATTTTCAAGCTTGGAGGGACTCATTCGCCATTCTAGGTGAATCAGTCCCAGTTTTGGTAAACTGAGCCGAAATCTATTTCTGTCAAAAGGATGTCAGAAAATGCAGAAAACACAAAACTGACCTAGAAATGGGACTCATTCGCCACCCATGGTGAATGAGTCCACTTTTGAATTTTTGAATATTCAAGAGTGGGATCTGAAGCTTCCGATTTTCACTTTGACTTCCTACAGGTGTCCGCTTTCGAAACTCTAATTTACGGGTCTGAAAATGAGATTTGTTGATAGTTTGACTTGTTGAATGAGAAGAAGACTTTAGAAACCTTACAAATTAATCTTCAATGATTTCCAAGCTTCCAAGAGACCTACATCTACATACAAACAAGACACGAGAGAGATGTTGAATGTTAGGGCATGGGGTTTTGCCTTGGTCAAACCCCTTTTAGGTAATTAAACCAAAATGGTGAAAGAAATGAATGAAACAAGCAAAAATGGAATAGATTACCTTGCCATGATGATTGATCTTGAAAATTTGTAACATAACATGTAGAATATTCCCTTGAATGTCTTAGGAAGCTAAATTAATGACTTGCAATGTGAAAGCCCTAACTTGCTTGACTTGATGAATGAATGAAGTGAATGAGTTATGAGATTAAGAGGTGAATGAGAGATGTAAAATGAGGAGAAAAATACATATTTATATGTACTCTTGTGCCTTAGTAACCATTCATACCTCATCACAGGCCGACATCAAGTGATTTTAAATAAAAACCTAAAAGGAAATTTAAAATATTTTGAATTTGGAGCAAAAGGGGACTCATTCGCCACCCTTGGCGAATGGGTCCCACCTTGGACTTGAAAGTGGGTGTCGGGAATTATCTTTCATTTAATGTTGTTTGTCGGGTTTACATTCAAAAACACACTTAATTAATCCTTATAAGGGCATAAATGGGTCAAATAAAGCATAAGAAAGGTGTAAATGGTGAAATTATGCCTAGAAAAGTGTGAAATCTCGTTAAAATACTTTACAACACTTCAAAATAGGACTTGATGATGAATAAAAAGGAATATTTAAATTAATTTTAATAAAAAGAGTGTGGAAATGTTTTACAACACTTCACAACACCTTCACAAGAAATCATTAAATGCATTTTATTCAATTTGTAAGGGTCCAAGACCTAGTGTGGATGCATAAAATGCCTCACAACACTTGAATCAAGGCCTCATTAAGTGTAATTTGTCATGAATTATTCCCATGTAAAGAAAGAGGTCCTTTTTTCTATGACACACACTGAAAACCTCCCTAGTGCATCTCCCATTTCAAATGTAAATCTTCATAATGGAACATCTAATGTAAATGAGGAAGAAGTTCCTAATGAAGAAGCTTTTAATAATAATCTTGAAATGTTAATGGAAGAAGAGAGGTGGGAATTCTGGGAAAAGGATAATAAGTTCTTAGATCCTTCAAATCTTGGGGGTAGATCTATCTTTAATGGTGATAACTTCAAGCCAAGAGGTGAATCCCCTAATGTAGCCTCACACCATTCTCTTGAAAGAGAATTCACTAACCTTACGTTCTATACTCCTGAACCTAGTGAGTGTGAAGATGTATTGGAGGATGAAGATGACATAGATAAAGATATGCAAGCCCTAGAAGAGGAATAACTCAGACTCAAGGAGTTGGAGGAGAAGAGAGCAAGGGAGTTGGCAGAAAGGAAGGAAAATTAGTTGCAAGAGAAACAATTAAAGGAAAAGGAAGAGAGGATTAGGGCAAAGGCATTGAAGAGAGATACCCAAAGGAAAAGAATTGAGAAAATGAAGGAAGCCTTACACAAACATCCAAGTCATGATGTTCCTCCTAAAACTACTACTAAGACAACCCCTAATCCTCCTAAAGTCATTGACCCTTCTGTTGATGTTAACAAGCCTATGGATCATTGTAAGAAACCCATCAATCAACATAAGAAGACCCCTCCTAATACAAATACAAATACAAATACAAATAAAAACACTTCCTCCAATAATGCTTCCACCAAAATTATGAAGATTAATTCCATTCCATCAAATTCCCCCCCTCAACCCTGAGATATTGAGATTGCAACTAGAAAATGAAAAGTTTCAACAAGACTTGAAGAAAGCTAAAATTGAGGCTACAAATTCAAAGATGGCAAGAAAGATCTCTTTCCTTAAGATCTCTATACCTGATCTAATAGCTTCAAGCTCTGGACACGCTAGTCCTAAGCCACATAAGATCAAGTCAAATGAACATATCCCTGGTGGGAGTGGTGGTGGAGATCAGGGTGGTGGAGGTGGAGGTGGCCATAAAAATAAGAATACATATTCTAAAGATGGAGAAGGAAGTAATGGTGGTGGAAAGAAGAATGGAGGTGGTGGTAATGGTGGAGATGGAAATGGAAAGGGTAAGGATCAACCTGGTGATCTAGAAGACAATGAGCATAGAAATAATCATAGGGACCACATTACCAGGAGGTCAATGCAAGTTGAAAGGTATCTATAGTTGTGTTTTATAGGAATTACTAGTTATCCAAATCAATTCCCTAAAGATATCAGGCCTGCCTTAGTTAAATTCTCTTGTAACAATGCCATAAGTGGTGAAGATCACTTAAAAGCATTTGCTAATGTCATGGATTATTTTGAGGTAGAAGCTAAGGATGTGATGATAAAAAATTTCATGGAATCACTCACAAAGGATGCTAGAGAATGGTATAGAGGTTTTCCAGCTGAGAGTATTGGTTCTTGGGAATATTTCAAGAGATTACTTAGAGAATAGTATGGTGAGAAGATTGATTCAATATTTCTTTTAAATCAGTTTAATAATATTGCCAAAGGGTCCAATGAGGCTGTAGCTGATTTTAATGTAAGATTTTAGAAGGCTATGAACATATTACCTCTTCATTTGAGATTAAATGATAGTGTATGGTTGGTAAACTATTGTAATGCATTTTCTGCAAAGATGAGCTACCATTTATTGGATAAGAATCCTCAAACATTGAGAGAATATTTTAAGATAGTAATTCACATTGAAAATATTAGTAGAGAAATTGGAAAGGTTGGACAAAGGGATGATGTAAAAATCCTTAAGAATCCAAAGAGAGAGGATAAAAACTCTAGAGCTAAGGGAGCTTCACTTGAGGATAAGATTGAAAACATTTCTAGTACCATGGAGGACCTGAGTTACAAACTTGCAAGGCAAGAGAAGGGTCTTTATAATGATAAGAAAAATTTCCAAAAGAATGAGAGACATCCTCAGCTACAAGACCATCCATACAATACTAATTGGCAAATGGGAAGCCAATTCCAAATAATCAAAAGAATGCTTAAAATAAAGTCCCTCCTGATCCTTTGCAGAAGAATTTAGTTAATCTTGCTGATGATACACCATGGTGCACTGTATTTCAGTTACCACATGCCTCTCAGACTTGTTCAGTGGTTAGGTAGTTTGAAGAAGAGAAGGCTCAATCAGATGATTATGAGCCAATGGAAGAAAATGATGTTGAAGTGAATGTACTTATGCACATAGATATGATTTTTCTAATGAGGATTGTTCCTCAGAAGATGAGTCACATTAAGTGGATGTTGATTGTCAAAGAAAAAAATCAAACTTATACCATTAGAAAATTTTCCCTGATGAGGATGACGAGTTTGAAAATAATATGTGTGCTATGGAGGTTGATGGTTTGGATGTGTCCTTGAGAAGACCATCTAATGAAGAATATCAGAAAATGATTGTAGCCCTAGTAGAGCATGCTAGAAAAAATCACAACTTGAGGAGCAGAGTTGTTAACTGTGATCAGGCTAAGCCTGGTAGTATGTTCATGAAAGAACAGAGTGCAAAGAAACACGATATTAAAATAGAAGAATTGGCCAAGTTTAAGAAAGGAGAGGTAAAAAATAAAGAAGGTAAAGGACATAAAATCTAGGCCAAAAAGGATAGTGGAGCCAAGAAGTCTAGTGAAATTGCTTCTCCCATTATGAAAGACAAAAATAAAAAAACAAGTGTTGATCATGAGAAGAAAAATGTTGAGCAGCAAAAGGTTGAAATTGAAGAATTAATTATAACTCCTTATGAACTGCCAAAGTACAATGCAGTTGATATGTTCCAGCATCTCTCTCAAGTGAAGGTGACCATCCCATTAATGGAGATGATGAGGATTGATGAACACAAGCAAAAGGTAGAGACCTTATCAATGGTGTCACTTAGGCCTATGAAGAAAAGGAGGTTCCTACTCAGCCTCAAGTGAGTGTAAATCAAGTTAGTGATGAGATAATGAAGGGAGATATTGGTGAAATCCCTTAGATTAATTTGGGCAGCACTATCACTACTTGCCCAGAAAACATTGATCCCTTCTTTGTAACTTTGATTTTAGATGGTAAGTTGCTAAAGAGTTGTATGATTGACTCAGGGGATTCATCAAACATTATGCAAGTAGAAATAATGAAGGAAATGGGTCTAATTTTTTTTTTTACATATGGCAAGTCTTATGCCATGGATTTTGGAGAGATCCCAGTCATTGGTGTCATCAAAGATGTTCCATACAGATTAGCTACCTTTCTAGATAAAGAGTTTGTCATGAGCATAGTAGTGGTAGACATCCCACCCAATTATGGCATGTTGTTGTCAAGAAAGTGGAGTTCCTCTATGGGAGGTAGCATGCAATGTGACATGTCCTTCACAACTTTTCCAATTGAAGGGAAGGACATCAAACTTTAAAGAGAACCAAGAGCTCCACACATCATTGAGTTTGGAGGAGAAGAAGACAAAATTCATTTTGTAGACACTGGTATGGAAAATTTCAAACTTGAAGAGTTACAAGAAGAGGAAGAAAAACAACCTACACCTTTGGAAAAAGAAATGTTACAACAAGTTAACAATTATAACTTGTGGAATATGAGGTTTTATGGAGCTTGCTCAAAGGATGGAGTTGGTGCAAGGGTAATACTCATTTCCCCCAGTGGTAAGACCTTCAATTTTCATTTTAATTACTGTTTGCTTGTACAAACAATGTAGCTGAGTATGAAGCCTTGCTACTAGGGTTGAGGTTAGTTGAGAATCATGGTATTGATAAGCTGGGAGTTATTGGAGACTCAAAACTAGTGGTTTCTTAGCTTATCTAGGAAGTATACATCAAAGAACACGAGATTAAGGTGTAGACACTTTAAAACATCCTGAATGATATCAGACAATTGAATCAAGTATACTAACATCATCTCATCTTGAAACCCACCCTCTTTTCACTTAATTAATAAATTATCCTAGTTATTTAATTAGTTGCATCATTTTCACCTATTAGCCTAATTTATCAAATCAGGTTAATTCACCCCCTTCTACACTGACATTTCATCTAATTGAATTAAATACATCAAGTTATTTAATTTAATCCCTAAATCTTCTCATTTAATTAAAATAACCCTAAGTTATTTAAATTAAATGTCATTACACTTTCCCCTTTTCATTAAATCACTATATTTAATTAAAATCATCTAATTCCCCTAATTGTATAATTAAACCTTTGTTTAATTATCAATTACTAATTAATCTAATTCCCCCCACTTGCAAGGGAATATTCCTCCTTTGCACATTCCTCCAAAAGGAATATTCCCATGGAATATTCCTTCCCCTTTTGCACAATTAAACTTTGTTTTAATTTGCTAAATTAACTATTTTCCCTCACCCATGAGAATATTCCCAAGAATATTCTCTTTCCTCACTCATTTGAAAAAGGGGAATATTCCTTTTTCTCAACAAACTTACTTGGTTTTTTTAGCAAGTTAACTTGTGACCTCTTGGGAAAGTTGAAAGTGTGTTTGTTTGAACAAAAGGGGAACCCTTGATTAAATTTAATCATTGAATCACATTTTTTGATGAGAATCCATGATCCATGCCTCCAATTTCCTCCATCCTTGACCATTGATTAGCATTTTTTATCTCAACCATCCATTCCTCATTCGCCTCCTATAAATAGGTCACTATTTTTAGACAAATGGATCCATCTTTTTCAGAGAAAACTCATGTTGTTGAAATCACTCACACTCACACTCATATTTAGCCCATATTCAACATCTTTTTAGTTTAATCACTTTCATAATAGCTAAGATTCCATTAATGGCTGCTAGCATAACTTAAGTGTAGACATTTAGCTTGTTTATTAATTAGGGTTTGAATATTTTAGCTTAGAATCCATTCAGCTTAGTTTTTCATTTGCATATCTTAGTCATTTTAGCATAAAATCATGTTAAATTAGCTTGCATCGTGCTCATTTAGATCAAAATCATGTTTCATCACACATCTCACAATGGTTTCACTAGTTTTCTTCAATAAAACTGGTTGAAACAAAACACATTTATCCACGAGATTGGGAAAGGGACGTCGTTTCACATCAATGCAACACCACTCCCACAATGGGATAAGTATCAGATGGATTAGAGTAGGAATTTAGAAGCTTTCATAGTTTAGCATGCTAGTTTTGATAGATGCTTGGTTTAATTTGTATTTGATTGATCCTATTGAGATTGATGTTAGTGGCTTCATTATGCTTTGATTCTTCATGGATCTAGTGTAATCGGCCCATGCTAATCCATCGGTCACATTCTAACACTAGAAGGGGGGAAAACCGATGAAATTTAATCAATTTTTATCTCTAATTCTTTTTTTTCTAACTCTTGCAAGATACCTCGATGCTCCAGGAAATTTTAGCAACACCTTTGCTGGGTGTTGCCATATAGCGATGCTATTGTCACCTAAAACAATGATGCGTAATTAATAACTTGGCACTGATTAAAAAAAATGGTGACGCTAAACAATTTTAGATATATCAAATATTTTTAAATGATGATGCACCCTAAATAGTGATGTTATCGTTGTCACTAGTTTTCTGTAGAGCGACGCTACAATTCACCAAAGCGACGCAAAAATTCACCAAAGTGATGCCATGATGAACAAAAATGCCCTACTATGGTAAGAAAAATGATCAATTTTTAGCACGTGCTTTAATTTTTTACTTCATTGGATCACTAACATGCCTCTAATGTTGTTCTGGGTTTTAGGCTAACTGGGTTTTACAGGTTGGATGATAAAAGTTGAAGTGAAGAAGCATTCTTGTCTTTCTATCTTATAATTGTAACAAGTGTTTTGACACTTTTGGGGAAATTATAACCCATTCATCATGCTTTTCATTTTATGTTGCAGGACCACACTAATTTTCAATTGGGTTTTAAAAAGAATGCTCAAACAAGACTAAAATTGAACCCTCACTTCATCATTTTACTTTGGGTTTAAAATTGAACAAAACAACTTAACATTTCCTTTGATGCTTAAAATGAATTCATCTTAGCTTTAGGGGCTGAAATTAACGAGTGTTTGCTATGTTTTGTGATTTATATATTTGTGTCATTGAATGTGTGCGCACTTCTCTTGCGCCACTCGATGATTTTGAGAATCAAAAGCATTTCCTTGACATTTAGTATAATCACCCACATATTTCAAATTGGTTTAAAAATTAACACCATGCTAGTGTAGGGAAAATTCATGGTGTGTGTTCTCTCCTTGCTTCATGCGAACTGGGAGATGGGTGATCCCATAAAGTTGGTTTACAATTTCTGGGAGATTCTAATTTTTGTTGAAATCACATATTTTTAGAAAATATAATGATTTAAGCCTTAAAAAGTTCCATTTAAAGCATTCTAATTGAAAATTGTTTGATCAAACTACCTTAAATCAAACCCCGATAGTTTTAAACCATACCTATAAGAGAGTCTCCTTTACACCTATCAAAATGTTGATAAAAAAACCACTTTTGATTTACCTTTTGGGGGATCAAATGAATTCATTTAAAATTGATTTTTTGTAAGTATGTAGTCCTTATTATAAGCTTCCCAAAATGTGTAATTTTAAATAAATTTAATATTATTATTATATTTAATTTTTATTTCTTGTGAATGTAGGTTTTTCACCAAAAATCAAGCTCTTTGTTCTACACGTGTGGAAAATTAGAAGATTATCAAAGAAAAAAATGAAAAATATGAGTGCACCAGATATTGAAGTCCTTGATCCAACAATTTTTTTTTTGAATTTCGATACATACAAAAAAATTTATGCATTATACGGTCACGCTATGTTTGAATTGTGATTGGTTTGACTTCAAAACTTGATTAAAGAAAAAATATTCAATAAAAAATAATCTAACCAAGTGGAAGCACTAGATATCAGAGTTACAAATCTAAATTTGAAAGAATTAGAATTTTATCCTTCATGGAAAAAAAGTTATGCATTATATGGTGAGCATCACTTTTTAAAAATGTTGTTTTCTGAAAAATACTAGTTTTCAAGGGAGATGGAAAAAGAAGTGCAATCTAATTCCAATTTTTTTGAAAAAAATATATTTAGAATCTACAGAAAAAATGTCATGAAACTCTAGTTTGCATCATCTTCAAATTCCTCATGGTTTAGCTGCTATAGGTGCCCAAAAGTGAAGATTTAATTAAAAAAAATATTTCAGTGTCCTGGTTGGCCAAAAATTGTAAACCACTATTGTGGGATCACCTAAATCAAAATACAAGTGTACTTCCTTGCTTTTTTTTTATCTTTAAAGGGCTTGCCTCCCCACTTTGAAAGGAGGGAATGACCCAAGCGAAAAAAATTTAAAGCCAAGCTCTTTCAAGCTGCTATATAAATAATGTGTTTGTGACAAAAGTAATAAAAAAGAGGTGTGTATGTGTCATATCGACAAGTTTCACCCTTAGTATCCGTGTGATACGTTAAATTCTCTTCTTAGGAAGAGACTGGGAGGCCTCTTGATTGACCATAATCTTGAGCTAATCTTTCCACATGTATGGCCACCTTGTACAAAATCCCTTATTACAAACCAATTTTTTAGAAGCCAAAAACCTTTATGCTTGCTAGTGCATGAATGGTCATTCCAAAGGTGCCCCACATTTTACTATTCAATTGTCGATACAGAAAAATCCTTAGGATCTTTGGATCTTCAAGATTTGAGATTTGGTGGTCTTGAGAAATGTGTGTCATGGAGGGGAGCCAGTGATTCCAAATCTCTAGTTGTTCGCATTGTCTTAGTGTTTGGAGAAATCCAAGTGGGGATTTAGCAAGTATTATCTTCTGAACCTAGGATGGTAAATGCTTGTGAGTCAGTTTATACTTTTCTTGGTTCGAAAACATTGCAAACAAACATCAATAGAGTCTTTTCAAACTTTCAAACCCTTTGGTCTAAGTATGGATATCCTTTGACAAAGCCTTGATATTAATGCTTGTCCTTAGGATTTATTCTTAGAGACTTATAAATATTTTGGTTTACATCTCAATCCATATTTTCCAAAGTTAACCTAGGCAGCTATGCCCTTGACTTCATCCTTTTCACAAAATGGACTTTGTGAAATTGATGATGTTTTAGACATAGACATTTAGTTTAAACTTGATCAAGACGAGTGTTTGTGGTAAGAGAAACTCATTTAAGCAAGATAAAATGAAAAATTGAACCCCACATGACCATTTGGCATCTGATCACTCTGGTGGAACAACCAAACCTTACACCCACTATCATACAAGGAAAAAATTGCAAAACATTGAGTCCAAATTTTATTGTCAAAATCATTGGGTCCTATTTCCAAAATCATTTGGGTCCTATTTTACCAAAATCATTGAGTTATTGGAGTATTATCACTTTAGAGGTATAGTATGTTTCTCACTACCTTGGTCTTGGAAAATAAAGGTTCATTCTAGGTCAACATTGGGTCAAACATTTCATCCATCCTTCATCATATTTAATCCTTTACTTCACCAAAATTTGCAATTTTT
The DNA here is from genome assembly GCA_007258455.2 of Sequoia sempervirens. Taxonomy (NCBI): domain Eukaryota; kingdom Viridiplantae; phylum Streptophyta; class Pinopsida; order Cupressales; family Cupressaceae; genus Sequoia; species Sequoia sempervirens. Next base: position 338,928 of record VDFB02025318.1, read on the forward strand.
TTTAACACACCAACACTCTTTGACTTAGACATCAATCAACCCAAACCGTAACTTAGCTACTTTGTAGTTGAAATTAATCCTTTTCCATGCACTTAGTTAAGATGGTTATCATCTTTGGACTAGTTTATCTTGAAGGTCACAAGTCTACCCTAAAGATTCACAAGTTCATAAACATCTTTTATCCAAACATCAAACATCAAACTCTTAAGTCAAAAGTGTTGTCACAAAATGTTTGCAAAGATCACTTCCCACATCATTGACCATTTCATCTCCCATTATCATCATTGCTCCAAAAATACTTAGAGCATCCCTTCTACCTAGATTTGAGTCAACTAGAAATTTTAAACAATACAAATTTCAACACAACTCTCCCATAGCTGACCCAAAATTTCTAGTAAAAACAAGATCACAACACAAGAAAATGATGGAGAAAACCAAAGTCGCATCTACCATAAATGATACCAACCCTCAAGAATTCAATCCAAGAGGTCAATTTACCCCTTTACAATAAATCCAAAATCAAGAATGACCTTTTGAGGTAGAAGACATTACAAACAACCCACTTCAACTTATTAAAGATGAACTCCTTGAGTATGAACAAAATCATCCCACTTTTCTTGCGCAAAATTTGATACTAGAGTTAACCCAATCTACGATTCAACCAACTCCACCCCTTGTACCAAGTCAACCCTTAACATCTAGTCTTGAAACTAGATTAGGAACCAACCTTGGTCTCACTTCATGTCTAGGAACAAACACAAATGTGGGTATTCACAACACGACCATTCCATTAACTGCCAACCTTCCCCAAAACACAAGTTGGACACCAACATTTGGAAAAAAACTTGCATTCCATGATGCCACAACAACCTCAACATTTCAAGTGCAACCATCTTCATCCATCACCACAAATATCCCAAGTGTGCCTAATGTTACATAAGGTAATGTGAACCAAGTTCCTCAAATAGGACAACAAGGGAAAGTTAGCACCCTCACGCAAGGGAAATCTTTAGTAAGTGGTTCCAACAACCCCATCGACACATCAAAACAAGTGGTTACCCAAGCTACTCAAGTCAATACACTATCCACATCAAACCCATCTATCATCAATCCAAGTCAAAACAATCCCTTGGTCATGAATCCCATCAGCCAAGGTAATACCTTGATCACATCCCAAACACAAGGAAATCCCCAAAACATCTTTCAAGGGTACCCTTTCAATCAGTTACACGGTCTAAATGTGCCATTACCATCACAATACCAAATGGCACTATCATCATCTTTCCCCTCGGTCCCTCTCATCATGCAAAATCAAATGGGACCTCAAACTTACATTCCTTTATCATAATCAACCATCTTACAAGGAATGTTAAACCAAGGGAGCCCCCAACCACTCATCAACAACCCACTACCCACACAAAATATCAACACCCAAATCCCATTGTAGATGTCCCAACAACCAATCGATCCTACATTCCAAGCACATGCATTAGCTTTATACAAAGAAAAATAGGCTTATCAGCAAGCCGTCCAACAACAAAAACAACAACAAGCAGCCCTAGCAACACAACAACAACAAGTAGCCCTAGCAACACAACAACAACAACAACTAGCCTTAGCAGCACAACAACAATAGCAAGGAACCTTAGCAGCACAACAACAATATCAATCCAATCAAGCAACCTTAGTAGCATAGCAACAACATCAAGCCCATCAAGTAGCCTTAGCAACACAACAACAACAACAACAACAACAAGGTTCCTACTATAACCCTCAAGTTAACATCGCCAATACAAACACATTAGGAACATATACATCAACACCTCAATCATCTTCACAAAATCCCACACCCCCATACACACCATACAACACCTTATCATATCAAAATCCCACATACAACCCATCCACCATCCCATAATACATAATGTATGTTCCTCCACCAAACCTATAAGACAATCTAGCATCACTATAGACACCTAGAAATTACCACTAAGCCTGTCAATCTATTAAAACCCTTTTTTCATCTTTGATAATTAAATAATCTTAATTATTTAATTATTACCCAATATTGTAAATTCTTTTGTTAATTAAATAATCTTAATTATTTAATTAATTCATTTTAGCCTTATTTGATACAAATTAATTCAATATTATTTAATTAATGACATGCCTTTTCACTCACCTTTTTGAATTAAATTTCCTTTTGAACAAAATGATAACTTGATTTTTCCTTGTGTAATTAAATAATGTTGCCATTATTTAGTTATTGACTTTCCTCTTTGAACTAATTGATTTTGTTGAAAAATCAGTTAGTTTCCTCTTGCTTCTTCACTCTTGTTTCTATCTTATCTTGTCTCATCTAACTTCATCCATTGATCAAAATAAAAATAATTTAATCTTGATCGTCCATTTCACATTCAACTCTCTATAAAAGGAGGTCTATCATTATCATTTCGATATAAACATCTTTTATGCTAATGTCATGTTGCCGGAATCATGAACAAACACATTCAAATCTTCAACAACCCAACATAATACATTCAATCTTTTGAGGTTTGCATGTATTTGATTTATTTTGACGTTTGCGTGCATTTTGGTTTGATTTAATCTATTTTATGCATATTTCTATTTCTATCAATTTTACATGCATATGATACCGACGTGAACCCTTCCTTCTAACCCTTGTTTTTGTAAGTTTTTGTTAGTTTGATTTTGCAGGTCAAGAGTTTTCTAAAGAGGGCTTGGAGATCAAATTTTTATAGGAGCCCCGAATCAAAAAAATAGCTTCACCATTGTGATCAAAGGCTACGAGATGAATTTTAACATAAAATTCGCTATATTTTGATTACTGAAAAAAAATTGAATTTTTTTTAGTTTTACTTTAGTTTTTCTGTTTTTAATTTTTTTAAATTTCAAAAAAGTTCAAAAAAATAGAAAAATTATGCTTAATTTTTTTTAAAAAAAAACGTTATTGGCTTTTATATTCTTTGTGTATATATATATCATAGATTTAAAATAACAAATATATACTCAACAAATTGTAGTTGTTTTAAAATATACATCATATATACACACGTTACTCTATATATACTGTGTAGTATTTATAATACCCGCGGGTTATGAAAAATCTGCAGCTCTTTGTTTTTAAAGCCTACACTTACCTTAAAATAGCCCGTGACTTCTTTGTTTTCTTAAAAACATTTTAGTCGCTACTTTTAAATTAGTTTTAAAAATCTTTTTAGATTTAATTTATTTTTAATTCAATATTTATTTTTAATTTTTAATTTTTGCAGGATTTGACTCTTGGTCACATGGGTGATTAGGAGCTTAAATATGGAGGCTTAAATTTAGATCTTATTTTCCTATACAAGCCTTAAAGAAGTTGTTTCACGAAAATGGACATAATTTTTGCATAATAGATCAGATTTTCAAAATTCAAAAGGTGTTGGAATGCTGGTTTGGAGCTCTTCTTTGTGGTGCAAATGGATTTTACAGATTCTTCTCCAAAAATCAGGTGTACTCTATCAAATTCGCCCCTTGTTTTTAACTTCAAATGCTTATATCTTTATCATATGAAATCATTTTTTAGTATTTTCTTTTAAATTATCAGAAAATCACAAGGAATCCCTTTTTGTAATCAGTTTTTTCTTTATACATCTCTTTTTGGCATGTTCTCCACACAATTGAAATCAGACTTAAAATTAACCTTTCACATTTAGATTTGGGTTTAAAATTTACAACTTTCTTTTAATCCCCAAGATTCACTTACGTATGCTCTCCTCTTGCACCTTAGCGTGATCTTGATGATCAGAAATAAGTGATCTTTATTTTTTCCTTTTTAGTAGGCCTTCCTAGAGAAGTGATTACTTTAGGGGATGACCTGAAATCACGTGTTCTAGTGGATTATAAAGAGTGGGGGGTGAATCTAAAGACACACCTCTTGGAAGTAGAATATTGTCAATCTTGGCTAAGCCCCAAAGAACTTTATACATTTGGGAAGTGAAGGTGGAGAGTGGGTTACCCTTTCCTCCCGGCTATTTGGTAGTATTCTCTTTCATTTACAAATTAGGCCTCACGTACCCTTGTGGTATATAGAGGATACCCCTAGTTGAACTTGTAAAGCCTAGTTGAGACTTTTGGACATATCCCACCTGAGTTAGGCTTGTTATTGTATCTTATGTGCTTGAATGTTTAGATCACCTTCCCCACTTGAAACTACAAGGGGACCCTTATCCAAATTGAGCCTTAGGACTTTTTATTTTTGCATCATTTATTTTTTGCATTTACATTTGCATTCATAATCATAAAATCCAAAAAAATTAGAAAACTCAAAAAACTAAAAAATCAAAAAAGTAAAAAATCCAAAAACATTAGAAACATTTCAGAAACAAACAAATCTAGGTGTCCTCCAAGTCAAGCTATCCACATCATCACCAAGTAAAACTTCTCATCCTTATTCTCCATCATAATCATTCCTCATCATCATAGTCCTCTTATCCATCCTAATCATCCTATCCTAGTCATCCAAGTCAAATAAATTAACCCATCCTAGTCATTATAACCAATCCTTTCCATCCTAATCATTCCTCATCATCCTTAATCCACATCACCATCCAAGCCACCATTGAAACTTGTACCCAAGTCATGTCACCTTCCATTTCATCCTTTCCCTCCATTGACAAGGGAGACCAAAATGTCCTCCATGTTCAACCAACACCCATCCATAACTATATCTTATGCACTTCACATCCTAGTCAACCCATCATCAAACAAAAAATCACCATCAAAGGACCACTAAAATTTATCCTCAAAGTACCACTAGAAGTTATCCTCAAAGGAGCACCAAAAGTCACCCTCAAATGAGTTCAAGAACCCATGCAAAATCCTATTTCACAAGATGTGAGTCCTAGCCTTCTAGTTTCACCCACTTCCACCTCATCCATCTCATCCACATCATCCATTTAATGTTTTTCCACCTTCATAGCACCTACAAAAATTCAACCATGTTACTCATGTAACCTTATTAATCCAAAGCATGACATCATAAATCCCTATTTATGTCAAGATCAAAGTATTCTTTCTTGTGATCCAATTCCATCCCATGATCCTATCCTTAAGTCCATCAAAGAAATCCTTTTAGATAACCATGGCATCCAACATTAGCCTATCTTTGATCAAGGTCATACCATTGATCAAGAAATCCAAAATGACCCCCTTTCATATCAAGAGAAAAGTATCCCTTCCATACCATTACATAATCCTACCATATCCAACCCATTTGAAGATCCTAACATATCCACCTCATATCATGATCCTATTATACCACCTCCATGGCATGACCCTAGTCCATCACAAGAACAAATATTTTCATCCATTACCCCATATAATGATACCCCTCCCAATCAAGATCAAGATGTCACATCCACTCCATCACATGATACCCTCCCATCTCATGATCCCCTTCCTCTAAGTAAAGATAAAAGCATCCCTTCATCTCCATGTCATGATCACGTTCCATCTCATAAACAAGATCAAATGATACCATCCACCCCATCCCATGATCCTACCTTAAGTTAAGATGAAAGAACCACTTCATCTTCATGTCATGATCCTAATCCTCCACAAGATCCCATCACCCAATATCCAAGATACTTACGAACCCCACACTTATCAATTGGGTTCATCCACTTTCATCCAAGTTGGTTTCCTCCAAGAACCTATCATTCCTTCCATACCATACCCTCCTCAAAATGGACTCTCACCTTGTTTTCAAAACAACAAGCATCCCATGGGAAAAAATATTTGTCAAAAACTACACTATCAAGGCACAAGGTTAGGCCTACATGACCAAGGCATATTAGAACCTATCCATATCCAAGAAAATCCTAATTATCATGGACTTGGCTATAAGTCTCTAGATGTTGGAACTCCTTCCCCCAATCCTAAATCCAAAATTCCTCCACTTAAATCCAAATGTCCACATTCCCCACCCTCAAAATCTATCTTGGGACCTTATATTCCAAATCCCAGTCCTTCATCCCTTCCATCCATTTTGGGTCCCTATGTCCCAAAACAAAGCCCTTCATCCCCTCCATCCATCTTGGGTCCTTCCATTCCACCACCTAACTTTCCTACCCTAAAATACCATTATCCTCTTTATCCATCACCTCATATCCCTAGTCAAGATCAAAAAATGTACACACCCTTGAACCTTTTCCAACATACCTACACCAACTCATCCATAATACATCCATATCATTCATATCCATCCACCAATCCAATTTATCTTGGAAGCAATTTGGATGCCAAAATCAAATGCATAAAGCCAAGAATCCACAAAATTTAAAGGATCAACACATCTCATCAAAAAGACATGCAAAAACAAAGAAAAATTTAATCTAAAATAAAAAAGGTAAATCCCAAAGGCCACAAAGGCCCATGAAGAAAAAGAAAAACCATGTGGATTCAAAAAATACTCATATAATCGATGCATCCCAAAGAAAAATAAGAATTGGCATCCAAACTTGCTTAGCCAAAAGCTTCATCCAATCATAGGTCCTTCACCCCATTTAATAATACTGTATCACCTCCATACATTTTGGGTCCTTATATCTTGAAATCCACATCCACTCCTCCATCTAAATCTCCAACTTTAAAGGCCACTTCTCTTCCACAACTCCACCACCCTTCAAGGGGTGTACCAATGTTGATCTTTCCAACATTTCCATCCACTCATCCACAAGTCTTCCATCAACCTATCCATTATCCAACATCCATTTTCCATCCTTCCATCCATCTTATCCAATTCTTTGCATAAATCCATATCCCTCACCATATTACCATCCATTTCATTCCCCTTACCATCCTTCTACCAACATCTATGAGCATACCTCCAATTGTCCATGATCTAATGGAGCACATCTTCAAGGGATACCATCCATGAAATGAGATTCTTGAGTCCACCCTTCATCTCCCTATCATGCATCCAATATATTCTAAATCCATTTAACCATATCCTTATCCTTCTCCATCCATTCTATTCCCCCCCAAAAAAAATTGAAAACATGAAAAAATGAAAAAATGAAAAAAAAATGTAAAGAGAAATCATTCGTCCAATGGTGATAACCACTTATTGTGGTGCCTTGGATAAGTACCATGATGAAAACCTGGAAAACAGGCGTCATGTGTAATTCATTAGCCTCTTGCACTCTACACTTGAGGGCAAGTTTAATCCATGTTATCCTACCTACCACACCCCCATTTATCCCTCATTTCATATCCATTATCCTACTTACATTCATCCTTCCTTATCCTTCCTTTGATCTTGACAAGGCTAAGGATCTCCATATACATCATGCATTATATCCTTCCATCCTTATCCTATCCATATCATTCATTCCATGTCCCTCATCCTATCCAAATCCATATTCCCTTCCCATATTTGATCTTGATTGAGAGCCTAGGGGTTGAATATCCATGCATCCAGATCCTATACACTTGATCTTGATAATCCTATCCACATCAACCATCCTATATCCCCTATACTACTTCCATCCTCATATCATATACAATTCACCCTCTCTTTTCACCTTTGATCTTGATAAGGCTAGGTGAAAAATTTACACGTATGATTTGGAAATACAAGCCTTACTTCCACTACCATTCATGTCCTTTATGCACTATCCTTCCATATCATACATCACTTATCATCTTCCATCCATGATTGCACTACCTCTAGTGTGGGGAATCTTAGTCCTTTGAAGCTAGTCCTTGCAGATCCATATTCCTATCCTCCCTCCACCATCATCCTATCTCCCATCACCATCCTATTATCCAAATTCCTCTCTTATCCATGGAATTCCTCCATCCTTCCATCCTTTACCATTTCTTGGTTCTCCCTTGTCATTGGATCTAATTCACTCAATCCTCCAATCTTATATTATTCAATCATTTGTCCTCTATCCTTCCAATCTAACCATCCCAATCTAGTCCATCCAAATGCAATTAATTGTAAACCATGCAATCCAATCTTGCAATCTAGTGTATCATTCAAAACATTCCTTCGCTTTATTTCTAGCCTTGCTGTGAACCTTGAGCCTTTGGTCACATTATCATCATAGGGATATGTCCTTCCCACATCAAACAACGTCATCATCATCAATCAATCCATCAATTGGTTTTTAGCTTGTCTTGGAGCATAGTCCTTGGTTTCTTTTGGTTTGTTGTGCATGTTTGCTTGTTGCTTGTGTTTTTAATCATTGTGAACTGTAGATTTTTGGGTAGGGACTTATAGACTACTCTTGCACTCTTAGGATGTTTCACCTAAAAGGAGAGAGATAAACCCCACTCAAAAGTCTAGGTGATTCACTCAAATTAGGGAATGTATGATGCAATTAAGACTAAAGGAAATGATATAAATGCAACTAAGCTAAGTAATAGACTGATTTTGAGTGTAAGACATCAGAATTATGCAATGCTGGAAAACACAATGTGATATGCAAAACATAAATGAAGAAGGCTAAATCATAGTGCACCTGGAAGTCTAATGAAGATTCTGGAGTGTTCTGAATGCTGAAAGAAATCACTTAAAATCACCAGTGGGACTCATTCGCCACTGATGGTGAATCAATCCCACTTCTAATGAAAACTTTTGAGAATAGGTTTACGAGTGTCGGGATCTGGAATCTGACAAAATTTGGATTTCCAGTATTAAGGTGGAACTCATTCACCAGTGATGGCGAATCAGTCCTCTCCCAAAATTTTGTTGAATTAGGGACCAATTCTATAGCACCAGATCTGAGGTTGTTTGCTTGTCGGGTTGACGAAGTCAAATCTGCAGAAAACAGACAAAATATCTTCTCCAAGCTTGAAATAGGTTGTAGTTGATTTGAAAAACTTTGTTGAATTCCTTTCCACTTTTTGACACCTAAATGATTGATAAATCAAACCCTTGTTGAAGAAAATCTAAAGATATGTCAATGGCTGCTCCAAGATACTTGATTGATGCTTGATTGAAAGATGCAAAGTGCTGAAATGCTAATTGAATGCTTAATGAATGGAAAGATTGTTTGAATGAGTTAGGAGATGTAATGAGGAGAAAAACACATATTTATACACACTTGTGCCTTAGTAACCTGATGATACCTCATCACAGGCCGACATAAGGTGATTTTAAGTTAAAACCCAAAAGAAAATTTGCAATATTTTGAATTTTGAGCCAAAACACATATTGAAAGTGGGTGTCGGGAATTGTCTTGCATTTAATGTTGTTTGTTGGGTTTACATTCAAAAACACACTTAATTAAGCCTTATAAGGGCATGAAGGGGTCAAATAAAGCATAAGAAAGGTGTGAATAGTGAAATTAAGCCTAGAAAAGTGTGAAATCTTGTTACAAGACTTTACAACACTTCAAAATAGGACTTGATAAGTGACGAGAAGGTTATTTTTAGGTGAATTGTAATGAATAGAGTCTAGAAAAGTGTAGAAATGTTTTACAACACTTCACAACACCTTCACAAGATGCCATAATTTAAATTTTAAACCACATTACAACATTAAATCAAAGAAAAATGGACCAAGCATCATGAATAAAGGCCTAAAATACCATGAAAATGTCTAGGGGCCTTTTTTATATGACACATTTAGCCCCCACTTTAGTGAGAGGATGAACTTGCTTCAAACTCACACTAAAGTAGCCATGCATATCGAGAAGGGGGCTCTAATGCACTTATGTTAGCAAGATGGAATGACAAGGATAAAGAGGGATGATCAAGCCCCTAGGATGAAAATCCCATGGTAAATTAAACATAAGAACAAAGGAACACACATGTGGAATGAAAGAAGAAAAGGGGGAATTGGAATAAGATTTGATTGTCTATCCAACTAGTTGTGGATTAGATCTGGTCTATTTTGTGAGAAAAATAAAATGCATACTCACTATGTGGTGACAAAACTGATGGAGGTCCGCTAGGTGAGAAAACCCAAAAAGGTGAAGTACATACGCTAGTTGGTATGCACCCAAAAACACATAGGTGACTATGGGGAAATTCGTGTAGCTGAATGGGCTTCCTGCTCAACTATATCAAAGTTATACGTCCTGATAACTTTAACAAGGTGCCACAAAGGAAAATGTTGGTTCATGATTCATGAGACAAGCAAACCTTTGTATGCTTAGAACTCATGAACAAAGATCAAGGTACCACAAGCATGCAAGTTGCATTAAGCAAGGTGGAAAAAATATAAAATGTAAAAATGTAACATGTAAAATGTAAAAGAAAATGTAAAAATGTAAAAGGTGTTCAAAGGAGTCTTGTTAAGTTCATGCAAGGTCTATAACTTAGGGGACATTTTGTAATATCTCTAGGAGAGGACTAATTAAAGAATATAATATTCACAACTTAGGGGATACATTGTGTCACATCGGACCACCAAGAGGAATGTAATATACTAATATAGATCAAACTTATGAAGAAGATCATCCCCAATGTCATCCACTAAGTGATAAACACATCATATGAAATGACAAGGCTGCACTAAGAACCAAGAATGAAAATGAAATGATGCCAATGTATGCCCTCACTTTAAAGGAATTGTCACACACTGTTCTATGAGAAATTAATTTAAAGTAGCGAAGGAAAGAAGATGTAAAAAGAAAACAAGACATGAGATCCAACTTGGAAATCCCCTATGTCAAGTCATATGTTTCTAAGTTAGGTTATGTCATGTACATGAAAGAGAGAACAAAAGAAGGGGAGCTACCCCCAAAAAGGAACAGACCAAACACATAAGGGATCTATGGATTTGGGGTCAGTATGTTCGTTGCTGCAATGTTTTTATGAAAGAGCTCAGAACTGTCATCATTCTCCAAAGTACATAGAACTAGAAGAATGACTTAAATAGAGCGAAAACAAATGAAAAACGAAGTCCGTTTTGAGTCAACATGGAAGAGACATTGGGGTCTCAATGCCTTGCATCGTCCCCAAAAGGAGAAACACAAGCAAAAATAAAATGAAAAGGAAAAAGCAAAGGAAAAGCTTTTGGGTCAACATGAAGGAGACATTTTGGTCTCGATACCTTGCATCATCCCCAAAAGGAAAACACAAGTGAAAAAGACAAAGGAAAAAGGAAAAGGGAACCGATTGGGTCAACATGGAAGAGACATAGGGAATTTCAATGCTTTGCATCATCCCCAAAAGGAGAACAAAAATACAAGCTAAAAAGGACCTTTTGGGTCAACATGGAAGAGACATACAGTGTCTCTACACTTTACGTCATCCCCAAAAGGAGAACACAAACAAAAGTGAAAAATGACCTTTTGGGTCAACATGGAAGAGACATAGGGTGTCTCTACACTTTGCATCATCTGCAAAAGGAGAACACAAACAAAAGAGAAAAATGACCTTTTGGGTCAACATGGAAGAGACATAGGGCATCTCTATGCTTTGTGTCAGCCCAAAAGCAAAACACAAAACAAAAAGGAAAAAGGAAATGCACGACATATAGAAGAATAGAGGTACAGATAGAAGAAGTGTACAAAGAGAGAGAGAACATCAAACACATGCTACAGGGGAACACAATACAGACATAAAATCAAACCAAAGAAAAATAGAAAGGAAAAGGAATACAAAAATGCTACTAAGGAAAATGCAATTCAACCATCTAACAAGTCATTTGCCTCCCAATCATGTTTAGTGTATTGTGAGGGTGGTTGGCTGTCCAAAGGAAGAATTGCAAGTGTTGAACTAGGAGATGTGCCAGACTCTTCACTTGGTATGGAAGATTTATCATTTAAGCTCATAGTAGATGAAAATAATGAGTTTAGATTGTTATGCACTTCTTCATCTATTTTTGTGATCTCTTTGTTGTCATCATCATCAAGATTGATTACAATGGGAGGATGAAGGGTTATTTCCAAGGAAGGATGTATGAACAGTTGTGGTTGTTGGATCGGTTCATTTTTTTGTGAGGGATATACTATGTTAACTTGTGGTGGGTCAAGAGGATGAGGGTGATCATATATTGCTTTTGTCAAAGGAAAGGGCTGTCTTTCTTTGTTTTCTTCCATTCGAGACTGACGAGCAAGGAAACGATGACAATGCCTATGCTCTCTAGCACCACGATTTCATTTAATTTTATTTTGAAGTTGTTAAGGGTAAGAGTAGGTTGATCCATCATAGGTTCCTTCTCTTCTAGAGGGGGAATAACGGAAGAATATGGGTCAATCACTTTCTCTTGAGCTTTATACACTTGTTTAATGTGGAGAGGCATGACGAGATTGGTTTCATTTTCTCTTGGTCATTTAAATGAGGAAGGGGAAGTGTTTATGGGTGGTTGTTCATGAGGTTGTGTGGTTTTTTCAATGTCAGACTCAGGCAGAAGCATGGTTTCATCTAGATAGGAGCAGTAGAAGTGGACGAGGACATGTTACGAAGAGACAATGCGGCTACATGTTTGGCTTTGAACTTTTGATAGGCTATGAAAAATAAATCCTTAGAAGGGGTGATGGGCTCCATAGGTTTAGGCCAAAAGGCTTCTAGGGAAAAATTACCTTTAGAAGATAATGGATTAAAGCCACTATGGTTGAGAGTAAATATTTCATTTCCATGCAAAAACTTCAATTATTTGTGAACAACTAAGGGGACCACTTTCATCGAGCAAAGCGAAGGGTGACCTAGCCATAGATAAAATTGATCTGATTTTGGAATGATAGAAAATGTTACATCCAAAGTTTTAGGTCCTACTTGTAATGGGAGTATGATTGATCCAATTGTAGGGAACAAAAAAATAGTATGTGTCTTAATCCATGTATTTGGTTTATTATAGCCATCTTGATACAACTTATGTAATACCAAAAATTCTTTTGTGATCACATTCTCACCACAGGTAGGATCTATTAATATCCCATTAGTGGGCTTATCATAGATTCGACTGGCTATGTAAAGAGGACCATCAAGAAGGTTTTTAAGGATATCTTTAGAAGAAAAAGTGATATCAAGAGTTGTGTTGGTTGGGCCCTTATGAGGGATAACGTCTATCGTACCCACAAGTTCATCCATAGGATTAACTTGGGTAATATTTGGAGGTATATTAGGTTGTTGATTATTTGTATCAATGTTCATGACTTGAGGGTTTAAAGGTTCACTAGCCTTGAAAAATGAAATATTGTGTTTATACATGGGGTTTGTAAAGATTTGTAAATTATGGTTAGGGGGTGCAACAGATTTATTGCCCTAATCATTGACACCCACAATGGACAAACAACCCAAATCAAAGAGGTCTTGAACTAAGTGTTTTAGATGCTTACATTGTTAGGTGTCATGCCCATTTTGGCAATGAAAATGACAATAAGAATTTGGTTTAAAGGTGGGTGGTAAAGGCCTAGTGCTATCAAGTGGTTTAACGGTAGGAAAAGTGATCATTTGTTGTTAGAGCACTTGGTTCATTGTGTTATGGAGAGTATCAGGTAAGGGAGTAAATTGTCTCTTCGGGTCCCCATAGGTAAAGGGTATTGCTACTTTAAGAGTAGCCACTTGACCCAGAACATGTTGGGTTGGTTGTGGAGGAGGCAGATTGAACTGTAAGAAGCCTCGGTTTGGTTTTCTGAAGTTTTGCGCATTGTTTTGGTTGTTTTTCTCAGACTTCTCATCTCGGTAAGAAGTGGAATTTGAATCACGACTAGAAACCGAGTTGTGATAATCACAAAGGGTCATGCATGAATGCATGAACAAAGTAAATTTCATCATAGTTAACTTATCTTGAAGGTGAGTGTGCAAGTTTTTGATAAACATCTTCTGCAAATGTGAATCAGGAATCTTGACATCAATTTGAGCATACAATGACTGGTAACGTGAAATAAAGTCAGTGATTTTTTCATCTGCATTTTTTTTACATCGCATTAAATCATCCATTGTCTTTTTAGGAGTGATATGGACTTGGAAATGACTTATGAAGGCATCTACAAGTTCATTAAACGATTGGATGGAATGATTGGGTAAGTTTGAAAACCACTCCAATGTAGTGTCTTTCAAGGTCCTAGGAATTTTTTTGGCTAATATCTTATCATTGAGGACAAAATCACTACACAAGGCTATATAAGCATTGACATCATTAGTAGGGTCTCCTTTACCTCCGTATTTCTCAAACCTAGGCATTTTAATTCCTTGTGGCATCTCTGTGTGTAAGATTTCTAATGATAATGGGCTACTACAAACATGATATGTTGGTGGAGAATTTTGGCCTTGGCTAATGGTGGAGAGTTGTTGTTGCATGGATGAGATGGTGTTAAATAGTTGTGTAATGATGGGATTAGTGTAAGTGGTGTAGTCATGGTAGGAGGGTCCTCAAAGAGAACAATCTAGACCATGCAACAAGAGTCACACAATAGAAGAAACATAGAACATGGAGGAAAATGTAGATTCAAACCTTCTTATTATTAGAAATCTTTATTGCAATCGGCTGACAATATCTTGGCTTATAGATCTGGCTCATAGGCCTGATACAACATGCTCAAAATACAATATTCCTATATGCTCCTATATGCGAGTTGAAATCTTAGATATCAAATCTAATTCCTATCATATTCTACTTAATTATATCCTAATGATCGTTACAATTCTTTATATCATATCCGTAGTTCTAGAATCATCTACATTGGCCAAAGATCATTACAATCTCCGATGAAGAAAATGTAACGTGCACATGAAATAGGTCGGCCTCAAATTTGAATGTCTCCTCAATAGTTGCATAGAATGAAGTGTGGACCAATAATTAGGTTAGGGACACTCCATGGAACAATTCAAAACACATCGTGAGGATCTGCAAGTCATGGGAAAGATGCACAAGAGATCAAACTATCCATTAGGCTTGAAACTTATTCTGGTGTCGGTTCTTGAAAATGCCACTTAATTTGGGGGCGATAACTTGTTGAAAAAAGATCCAATCGATCTGAAATCTTGTAATAAGGAAAATGAACATGTCCACAATGAAAACATAGATCCACAGGTTCTAGTGAGAAAACATGATGAAACACTGAATCTGCCAACTTGAACTGAACAAGAATAAAAAATGAATGAAAATATTTTTGGTTGATGCAGGATTGCAAAGAACCAAGGATGCTCCTGCATCAGACATCCAAGGTTAATGAAAGGTGATTCCCTCACTTTGTTGGGGCTGAAGGAAAACCAAAAAGGTTTACCTTAGCCTGAGAAATCCAAGAAGAATCCTCCACTGGTCTGCCTTTCCACTTCACAAGATATTCTTTGTATTGTTTTCCATGCGTTTTCCTCCCATCTTTGATATCCAAAATCTCTTCTATCTCATCTGATTTTGTTTTAGGAAAATATTTATTCAATTTTTCTTTACTTTCTTCACTGAATTCTACTTCATGGTACTAATGTAGATCTGCAATGTTGAATATAGGTGATATACCCATGCCATCCAGTAACTCTACTTCATATGCATTTCCTGAATCAAATTTCTTCAAAATCTTACAGGGTCCAAATTTCCTCAACTTGAGCTTATTGTATGTGCCAACTGGAAATATTTCCTTCCTCAAATACACCATCACTTCATCTCCAACTTTGAACTTCTTAATAATCCTCTTTTCATCTACTCTCTCCTTATACTTTCGGTTCATATCTTTCAATTGTTGTTTTACTTGAGTATGCACTTTCTCCATATGTTCTGCAAATTCCTCTACTTTTGCACTCCTTTTATCTTACTTACTGATGTCTCACAATTATGATATACCTCTAGGATGAACTCCAACAACAATCTCAAAAGGTTTCTTTTCGGTACTCCTATTCACAGAATTATTGTAAGCAAACTCTGCTTGTGCAAGAACTAAATCCCAAATTCTGGTCTTCTCTCCAACCAAACATCTCAGCAAATTCCCCAAACCCCTGTTTACTACCTCTATCTATCAATCAGTCTATGGGTGAAAATTAGAACTAAACTTTAAATTTTTCTTTAACTTCTTCCAAAGTTTCCTCCAAAAGTAACCAACAAACTTTGCATCTATGTCTAAAAATATACTCCTAGGTAATCCATGCAATCTGACTACTTCCTTGAAAAATAAGTCTGCTACATGTACTGCATCTGTTGTCTTCTTACAAGGTATGAAATGTTCCATTTTAGAAAATCTATCCACCACCAAAAATATAGAATCATTACCTCTTTGTTTCTTTGGCAAGCCAAGTATGAAATCCATGCTGATATCCTCCTAAGGTCTCTTCAGAACTGTCAAAGGTTTATACAATCCAACATTCTGACTACTCCCTTTTGCAACTTTACAAACTCTACAACTCTACACTAATTTCCTAACATCCTTATGAATATGTGGCCAAAAGTAATTCTCACTCACCAATGTTACTATCTTATCAATTCCAAAGTGTCCTGACAATCCTTCACTATGTTTTTCTTTCACCAAGTTATCTTTCATTGAACTCCATGGTATATACAACTAATTCCCTTTGAACAACATATCCTCCTGAATGAAATAATCCAACCAATGACTTCTATCCTCCAAGAATGGTTCTTTACAAGCTCTCAAAGGTTATGTAAAATCCGGATCTTCCTCATAGAAGTTCTTCAATTCATCAAAGACTAATACTTCCACTCTCATTTCTGCTAGTAAATTCTTTCTCCTACTCAAAGCATCAACAACTCTATTTGACTTTCCACTCCTATGTTTCAAAACAAAAGTATAACTCTACAAGAATTCTACCCATCTCATGTGTCTCTAATTCAACTTACCTTGACTGTTCAAATATTGCAATGCCTGATGATCGATATACAACACAAAATCCTTAGCAACAAGTAATGTCTCTACTTCTTCAAGGCTTGAAATATGGCATAAAACTCTTGGTCATACACTGAATATATTCTCCTAGCATTATTCAATTTCTCACTGAAATAAGCTACTAATTTTCCTTCTTGACTTAATACTGCTCTAATTACATTTCCACTTGCATCACAGTCTACATGAAATACCTTATTAAAGTCCGGTAAATCCAACATAGGCTGCTCAGTCACCTTCTGTTTCAACAACTCAAAACTATGACCTACTCCAGATGTCCACCTAAAATCTTTCTTATCTCCTCTCATTGTTTCTGTCATAGGGCTACAAATAGAATTGAAATTCCTAATGAACTTTCGCTAGAAACTAGCCAGTCCATTGAATGATCTTAACTCTCCAATGCTTTCTAGTGTATTCCATTCAAAAATTTCTCTTACCTTCTTAGGATCCATCTCCAATCCATCCCTAGATATCACAAATCCCAGATATACCAATTCTTCCTTCATGAAACTACACTTTTTAATGTTTATCAACAACTTCTCTTCTCTCAACCTCTGCAAAACTTGTCTTATATGCAAAAAATGTTCTTCTCCAGTCTTACTAAAAATCAAGATGTCATCCAAATCTACAATCACAAAATTACCCAATAATTTCTTCAATACCTCATTCATCAACCTCATGAAAGTACTCGGTGTATTTGTTAGTCCAAAAGGCATCACCAACCACTCATACAATCCTTCATTTTTATTGAATGATGTATTCCACTCATCCCCTTCTCTGATTTTGATATGATGATATCCAATATTCAAATCTATCTTTGTAAAGTATTTAGCCCCACTCAAACAATCCATAATGTCATCCATCTAGGGAAAAGGAAATCTATACTTCACCATGATCTTGTTTATGGCTCTAGAGTCTATACACATCCTCCATTCTCCATCCTTCTTAAGTGCTAGCACAACAGGTACTGCACAAGGACCTAGTATTTCTCTGATCAAACCCTTCCTCAACAACTCTTTCATTTGTCTATTCAACTCTTTATTATTTGACGATGTCATCTGGTGTGCTGCTTTATTAGGAAAACTAGCTCCAGGAATTAGATTCACACAATGACTAATACTCCTCATAGGTGGCAATCCATCAGGTACATTATCTGAAATGATATCTTCATATTCTACTAGCAACTCCTTTATCTCATTTGGTTGTTCTTCTACATGCTTCAATTCTTCAACCTTCTTAGGAACCAAGGCATAGCTTATGTTCTCATGTATGAGCCCATCTAGAAATCTCCTTCCATCAACTAAACAAATTCTATCATCCGTACAAATCTCAACTTTAGGAACATCCTCCAATGGAAATGTGGTCTGCTTCATCCCATTAGCAACAATGGTATATATGTTCTTCTTTCCATCATGAATAGCCTATCTATCATACTGCCAAGGCCTTCCCAACAAAACATGGCATACATCCATAGGCACAATATCACAAAAAACCTCATCATGATAATTTACTATCTTCAATTTCACTAAACATTGTTCACTTGCCAGTATCTTATGCTCATCTTGAATCCAAGCTATCTGATATGACTTCAGGTGTTTCAATATTTCCAACTTCAATTTGGTCACCATTTCTTCAAAAACCAAGTTCTTAGAGCTTCCACTATCAACAATCACTTTGCAACATTTATTGGCTACCTTGCATCTGGTTTGGTACAAATTCTTTCTCTGCATAGGTTGGACTGCTCCATCTCACTTTGACACAATACTCTTCTATTCACCAACACTTCTCCTTCTAGTTTGTTAGATGATCCTGCATGATCCTCCTCAAAAAATTTTGTTCTTCTACTGCTCTCTGTCTTTCTTCTTGTCTCTCCTTGATTACAATCAAATGCTCTATGTCCTTCTCCACCACACTTAAAACAAGTTCCCCTAAACACTCTTTTCTCCTGTCCTCTATCATCTTTTCTATAACCCTCATTTTGGTAACCACCATATCTTCCTCTTTGGTAAGATTTTCCATCATCTCTACAGTACGAATTATCTTTCTTACTGACTTCCTTATCTTTATTCTGATCTACAAAATATCCTCTTCCTCCTCCAGTAAAATTTCTTCCTCTTTGAAATCTTCCACCTCTTCCTCTCTGTCTCTGTTCATGTATTTTATTCAACTTCTCTTTTTCTTTTAGGAAACATTGATATGCCTCCTCCACACTCAACAACTTGATCAAAATGATCTCATCCTGTATAGATGACCTCAGGCCATTCACATATCTGGCTACTTGATCGATCTCATCCTCTGAATTTCTAGATTTGATATTCAACTTGTAGAACTCCTCAGTATACTCCGTCACACTTGACTCCTTCAACTTCAAATTCTGCAATTTTTGAAACAAACTGATCTGATAGTTTGCAGGCATAAACTTTGTTTATAACTTATTCACCATCTAATCCCATGATTTTATCTTCTCCTTTCCTCTTCTTTTCCTATCTGTCTACAAATGTTCCCACCAAATGGATGCATGTCCTTTCAACTTTGTACAAGAAAATTTCACCTTCTTGTCTTCAATGGTACCTTCAAAATCAAAATAATTTTCCATCTTTGTTAACCAATCTAGTAATTCATCTGAATCCAACTTACCATTATAATCTAGTGGATTGAAATGTGGCTTAGTATTTGCTTTGGTTAGGGCTCTTATGAACCTCTCTTCTCCCTGATCAAGGCCAGATTGATCTTCTCTTTCCCTTTCTTCTTGTACTTCTACCTCTTCATCACTCACATCATCAACTGGTCGACCTCTCCTCTGGGACATTTCAACTGCATCTAATCTAGCAACAATTCCTCTCAACATCTCCATCATAGCTAGGTCTGTATTTCCACGTGCTTCATTTCCTATACCATTTCTTCTTCCCACCATATTTACACAAGTCCTCTGCAACTGCAAGTCAAGTCCTCAGTCTTCCACCCACAACAAATCTTCAACAGGACTCCACAAACTCTGACGATCTCTCACAGAAATAAAATCACTCTGATACCAATCTGGCGTAGTCATAGTAGGAGGATCCTCAAAGAGAACAGTTTGGACCATGCAACAAGAGTCACACAATAGAAGCAAAATAGAACATGGAGGAAAATGCAGATTCAAACCTTCTTATTATTAGAAATCTTGATTACAATCAGCCAAGAACATCTGAGCTTACAGATCTAGCTCACAAGCTTGATACAACATGCTCAAAATACAATATTGCTATATGCTCCTATATGCAAGCTGAAATATTAGATATCAAATATAATTCCTATCATATTCTACTTAATTATATCCTAATGATCATTACAATTCTTTATATCATATCCAAAGTTCTAGAATCATCTGCGTTAGCCAAAGATCATTACAGTCTCTGATGAAGAAAAGGTAACATGTGCATGAAATAGGTCGGCCTCAAATTTGAATTTCTGCTCGGAAGGTGCATAGAATGAAGTGTGGACCAATAATTAAGGTCAGGGACACTCCATGGAATAATTCGAAACACATCACAAGGATCTGCAAGTTACAAGAAAGATCCACAAGAGATCAAACTAGCCATTAGGCTTGAAACTTATTTTGGTGTCGGTTCTTGAAAATGCCACTTAATCCGGGAGCGATAAATTTATGAAAAAAGATCCAATCAATCTAAAATATTGGAATAAGGAAAATGAACATGTCCATGATGAAAACATAGATCCATAGGGTCTTGTGAGAAAATATGATGAAACACTGAATCTTCCAACTTGAATTGAACAAGAACTAAACAAGAAAAAAAACTAAATGAAAATATTTTTGATTGATGCAAGATTGCAAAGAACCAAGGATGCTCCTGCATCAGTAAGGGGGTATGAGGTGGAAGGGAAAATGGAGAGGGGTTGTATGTAATGTTAGGGTAAGTGAAAGGAACACTAAGAGGGGTGAAGGTAGAAGAAGTAATATGTGATGCCACAAAAGAACTACAAATGCTAGTTGGAATTGCGAAAGAAGGAGCCACATGACTAACCTATTGCATAGTTGTTGTAACTTGAGGAGTGGTATAAGTTGGTATGGATGCTATGGTTGAAGGGGGAGGAATGTGAGATCCTCCTTGGTTTGCAACTATGTTTGTTGATTAGGATGTAGAAGGAGCATGTTTATTGTATATCTCAGCTATTCATTTCATAACTTGTAAACCATCATCACTCTTAATCAAATGATGAAGGTTTTCTATTGTAGGTATGGAAGTGGTGGAAATTTTTTCAAGAGACAAGTCTTGTTGTAAATGTGAAAAATATTCATGAATACTAATGACTTTTTCTTGTGGAATGGAATTGTTTTGTGTGTCAACATTCATTGGATGGAAAGGAGAAGGCATAGTAGTGGTAGTATCCACGCCTAATGCACCATTTTCCATACTAGGAGTAGGATCTCTTGAGATCCCAAGGTCCACAACGAAAGTGCTATCGTGGGAAGCCATGAGTATAGAAATTTTTCTCACTAAAGTATTATCAATGGGGCACCAAACACTCATACAAGTACCACGAAATATGGGGTGAATGCAAATGCAATGTAATCTAGGAGTGCACAATGCAAATAATAGAAATTATGCAAACTAAAAGAGAGAAATAACAAAAGAGAATGGAGATGCAGTAATTACCTAGAAAAATGTCTAAAAATGCAGAATGAAATGTGGAGGTGGACTGATTCACCCAGGGTGGTGAATGAGTCCGAGGATGATATTTTTTTGTGTTTTTTAGAAAATTAAAAGTGATTTTGATGCTTTTCATATACAAACTAAGGATGCAAATGCATATTTTTAGTTTTTCAATGATATGAGATGCAAAAATGAAATCTAAATGAGTCTTTCACTAATGCAATTTTGAAGAAGCCCTTGGATACAAAAACAAAACAAACCCTAATTGAATGTTGATGGAAATGAAACCTAGGATGATAGATGAAATGGAAACTAGAAATGTAAAGTGTTCAATATGTAGGTTCACCAAAATGAACCATAGATTTTTGGGTAGGAATTATAGACTACTCTTGCACTCTTAGGATGCTTCACCTAAAAGGAGAGAGATAAACCCCACTCAAAATTCTAGGCATTGGTTCACTCAAATTAGGAAATGTATGATGTAGTTAAGACTAAATGAAATGATCTAAATGCAACTAAGCTAAGTAATAGAATAGTTTTGAATGCAAGGCCTCAGAATTATGCAATGCTGAAAAACAAAATGTGATATGCAAACATAAACTAAATATGAACAAATGCAAAACAAAAATGAAGAAGGATAAATAAGAGTGCACTTGGAAGTTTGATGAAAATTTTGGAGTGTTCTGAATGCTGACATAAATCACTAAAAATAACCAGTGGGACTCATTCGCCACTGACGGTGAATCATTCTTGCTTCTGATGAAAACTTCTGAGAATAGGTTTCTGAGTGTCAGGATCTAGAATCTGACAAAATATGGATTTTCAGCCTTAAGGTGGGACTCATTCACCACTGATGGCGAATCAGTCCTCTCCCAAAATTATGTGAAATCAAGGACCAATTCTGTAGCACCAGATCTAAGGTTGTCTACTTGTTGGGTTGATGAAGTCAAATCTGCAGAAAACAGACATAATATCTTCTTCAAGCTTGAAATAGGTTGTAGTTGATTTGAAACACTCTGTTGAATTCTTTTCCACTTTTCAACACCTAAATGCTTGATAAATCAAACCCTTGTTGAAGAGAATCTGAAGATATGTCAATGGCTTCTCCAAGATACTTGATTGATGCTTGATTGAAAGATGCAAAGTGCTCAAATGCTAATTGAATTATTAGTGAATGGAAAGATTGCTTGAATGAGTTAGTTGATGTAAAATGATGAGGAAAACACATATTTATACACACTTGTGCCTTAGTAACCCGATGATACCTCATCACAGGCCGACATAAGGTGATTTTAAATAAAAACTTGAAAGAAAAATTTAAATATTTTGAATTTTGAACCAAGATAGACTCATTCGCCACCCATGGCGAATGTGTCCCACCTTGGACTTGAAAGTGGGTGTCGAGAATTATCTTGGATTTAATGTTGTTTGTCGGGTTTACATTAAAAAATACACTTAATAAAGCCTTATAAGGGAATAAAGGGGTCAAATAAAGCATAAGAAATGTGTAAATAGTGAAATTAAGCCTAGAAAAGCGTGAAATATTGTTACAAGACTTTACAACACTTCAAAATAGGACTTGATAAGTGATGAAAAGGTGATTTTTAGGTGAATTGTAATGAATAGAGTCTAGAAAAGTGTAGAAATGTTTTACAACACCTCACAACACCTTCACAAGATGCCATAATTTGAATTTTAAGCCACATTACAACATTAAATCAAATCAAAATGGACCAAGCATCGTGAAGAAAGGCCTAAAAGACCATGAAAATGTCAGGGGCCATTTTTCTACGACACACATTGTTTGCATTTATCATGGTATTTTTCATTCTATTGTCACAAGGGCATCATGGTCTTCGATATCATGGTGTTATGGGGTATATGTTTGTACTTGACCTGTTTGATCACATACTCAACACATTGTCATCCTAGTTCCTTATACCTTGGTGCATAATGTCAAGTACAATATCAAATATAGGTTGCTCATATCATTGTAGCATGATGATCCTCCATCCTCCCTCTCCATCCATATTTTCATCATCCTTCTCTATTTTTCTCTATTCTTTTATTCTTCATCATTTAGTCCTCTCATCCATTTCGAGAGCACACTCGTGTTATTTCAACCCGCATGTCCTCTCGAGGGGGCATACCATTACCTCCTTGTCATCCTTCCTCATCGTCACTAGTGACTAGGCCATCATGCTTCTAGTACTAATCCCTTACCTACCCACTATGTCTTATTCTTTGAAATGATGTTACTTCTCTTAGTCGCAACATCATTTCAAAGAGGGGCAAATGTAGACGATGAAAATTATCACTAGTCCTTTGACTTTATTAAAACCCCTTTTTCATCCTTGATAATTAAATAATATTAATTATTTAATTATTATCTAATGTCGTAAAGTCTTCTATTAATTAAATAATCTAAATTATTTAATTAATTCATTTTATCCTTCTACGTCCTCTTTTGATTAATTAAATAAATTGGTATTTACTTAATTGTGTCACTAATATCTTTGACATCTATAATTAAATAAATTTATAGTTATTTAATCATTTGTTATTTTCCACTATAATTAAATAAAATTATGTTAATTATTTAATTATTCACTGTTAGCTTTTCTATCACAAGTTAATTAAATTTTATTTAATTAAATGACTCATCATTTCTCTCACTTTTTGTGTTCAATTTCTATTTAATAAAAAAAAAATTCCTTTTCATTTTACATTTAGATAATGTTTCTATTATTTAAAAATGCAATTTACCTCTCAAACTGAAGTGGTTTTTGTAAAATCATTCAATTTCCTAATTCTTTTGTCAATCTTGTTTCTATCTTATCTTGTCTCGTCTAACTTCATCCATTGATCAAAATAAAAATCATTTAATCTCGATCATCCATTTCACACTCAGCTCTCTATAAAAGGAGGCCTATCATTATCATTTTGATATAAACATCTTTTATGCTAATGCCCTTTTATTAGAATCATGAGAAACCACATTCAAATCTTCAACAACTCAACATAATACATTCAATCTTTTGATGTTTGCATGTATTTGATTTATTTTGAGGTTTGCATGCATTTTGGTTTGATTTAAGCTATTTTATGCATATTTCTATTTCTATCCATTTTACACGCATACAATCATAACTTAAGGCATTATCACAAGAAATGCAAGATCTTTAGATGGGTAAGACAAAGAAGCCCCATACACAAAAATTATGTCCATATCCATTCAATCAAAAAATCACAATGGTACTATTCTCTCCTAGCTTTGAAATCCCCAAATTTGATAAATAAAAAGGTAGAGAAAGTCCTCTGTACCACATCAAAGAGTTTAACACCATGTGTATGGAGGTCACCTACAATTAATCCTATTTGATTCACCTCTTTCCATGAAGTTTAACAGGTCCTGCCATGGATTGGTTTTCACAGTTACCTCTAGGCATCAAAACCTTCCAAGAAATTATTGATAAATTCATAAACCAATTCTCCTTCAATCTTGGCATGGATGTGAGCCTAGAAGAGTTGTACACTCTCAAAAAAAACAAAGGAGAATCCTTCTCTTTCCTACAAAGGTGGAGGAAAAAAGCTAGTAAGAGCAACTGGACAAGTCTCGATAAGCAACAAGTGGGGATCATCATATCAAATTTCAATCCAAATCTATCCTTCCACTTGGGTATGTGCAGGATCATCATGGAAAAAACAGGCCCCTAAGTGGCAAAAAATTCAGAAAAATCAGAGTTAGGAAACTTGACGTAAAAATTTGAATAAGTTATCTATATTATTTCAAAAATATGTAAGAATAGAATCTATAGCAAATTAGATATGGTTCTAAACTACTAGTTTTTTAAATATTTGGTGAAAATTTGAAATTTCAATGTAATGATACTTAAATTTCAAGGAAAAATAAGTAGATGTTTGTTTGACCACCCTAACCACAATAAAATTATAATATTTTTTATAATATTTTAGATATAAGTAGAGGACTCATTTCCCGATGTGATGCATATTTTTTTGTAGTTTTTTTCCAAGTAAATAATTAATTATGAATTTTTATTGCAAATTTTAAAAAATATAGCTTTAAATACGATAAAGCCACATAACTTGAGTCAAAACATGAAATTCATTTTTCAATCCTATATTCTGAGAAGCATAGAATGTGATGCATGTTTTGGATTAAAAAAATGTAATCTCATTAAAGAAAGCTATAGATGTTTTCAATTTTTCCTATCAATTAGGACTTTAGTTGTAATTCAAATAGAAAATGAATAATAATTATTTATTAGATTCAAAGTAAAGCATAATTTATATTCATGGAAAGTTGAGAATCTCCTTTAAAATCCCTTTTTGTTTCATCAATTTTGGGTAAAAAAAATTCATCAGCTGCATACCCCATCATATTCCACTTTTTGGCCCATCATGATTCTACACATACCCACTTGAAGATGCAATGTATCACCACTTATGATGAGATTGTCCCTAGAGCCCTAAACATTGAGAGAAACCTAATCTCACAAGGAAACACACAAGTGTATAAAGACAATCACCCACCCACTAGTTTTAACGACAAGCCCCGCTATTGGTCCAAGAACAAGAATGTTACTAGTGATGGTGTTGTTGATGCGAAGGTGGTATTAACTACTCCTAGATAATAAAACACCCAAACCACAAACACACAACATGTGCCACAAAGAACAAAAAGTTCTCTTAAGATACAATTCAATCCCTTAGGGGAACCTATGGAGGATGTGTTGAAGCAGTTGATAGAGATGATCATTTTTGTGAATTTTATCAATACAAAGGTCATAACACACAAAAAAAAAAAAGACTCAAACATCTAATAGAAGATCTTATTGAATGAGGATACATTGATGTTGATCAAAAATATGGGAATGAAAATATGAAAATTTACACAAACGTTATGCCTGATCATACAAAAGCAAAAGATTCAGGAAAGGCCTCAACCTTAAAAAAAAAACAATACCCATGATACCACGGTGAGACATATTTTTTTTATCAAAACATGAGGAATTAGACACGCATCAAGATACTATTTTAAAACAAAGTCCAAAACCATCAACAATGTTTAGCAATATTTTATACTGTGTTCACATCAAGTGGATATCAAATTGTGATATCTCTCCCACATATGACTCCATGATATGGTATGTTGAAGAAGTTTTGAAAGAGCAAGAAATATACCTTATTGCACCCATACCTACCGACTATGGAAAAGAGTCTTTTACTGATGATATATCATCCACCCAAGGATCATGTCAAGAAGAGACTCTCGAGGATAATGAAAGTTACTACGAATTGAGTTAAGATCAAGAACCCCTATCCCAGAGTTCCATGAAGAGCTCAGAGACATCTTTCAAACAATTCTAAACTCTAAACATGTCCCCGATATCACCCCTGAGATGTTTCTTTCTCATGGAAATATAGACATTCTTCATCCAAAACATGAGTCTCGCGGTCTTGATATTCCTACAAAAGAGCAAGAAATGGTCGAGATTCTTGATTCTTACATAGTCAGCATCAACATCTTTTGAAGCAGTATCAACAAATAACAATGTCATAGAACCAAACCAAATAGTTTATATTCCTAAACAGTAGGGACCCATAGAAATATCATTTTTTCATGAAAATTCATATTCAGTGGCTATGGATTAGAGGATGCATTATCATGGAAAAGGATTAGGTATTGATCATACCTTCACAATGTCGGGGGTAATCTTGTCTAAAAAAAATATAAACATATGGGGCACAAAGGATCCTTATGGTAAAAATACAATCAACACTACAACTAACTGTATCATGAGTTGACGCTCACCCATCATCTCATATGAAAATTGGGACCAACATAAAAAGAAGAATTCCTATCAAAGCAAGGCAAAAATCATCAAAGAAAATGAAGTAATAATGCAAAAGGGACAAAACAAATACAGATGGATACCAAAGAAAAATAAAGATAATCATCCCTCTAAAACTAAATTAGTCAAAGAAACTATGGCAAAAAATAAAAAAGGGAAATGTACCCATAAAAAGAGCCCTCAAATACAAAAGTATGCTTCTCAAGCAAGAAACAAAGTATATCCAGTGGTTGGTCCTAATTCCATGAAAACCTCCATTCCCACCCATGATTGATCATCTTCCAAGGTTTGGAGAGTCAAAGGTTCCAAACTATCGACCAATCCATTTCATATTCCTTCATACATGTCACCATACACTCCATTCACAATATCCAATTATCACATTGACCATGTGTTAGAAGTTACCCTTCATCATAAGGATTTTGAAGGCACTTTATTGTGATGTGCACACATAGACAAGGTTAATTCTAGTATCCACAAGGCATATCAGAGTTCTTCAAGGTTGCATTCAAGTGCTCGTATCTTAGAAAAGCAACTTCTTTAGGTAGGATATCATTGGCACATTATGACAATGGCCTCTACATCAGTACCACCAAGTGGATGTAGGACAAATGCATTGATGATATTTTTGTTGACTGTCATGATACTAAGTTAGCGTGAAGAGAAGATGGAATAAATAAGATGACTAACCATTGATTTTGATGATTGATTCAAAAATTCCAACAAGTCTATGATCCATCGAGACTTTATTAGAGATGGTGATGAAAAATGCATGATGATGATTCACTCATATCTTGGGATTGGGATTTTCTACCATTCCTTATTGTTTGATATAACACATAAACATGATGCATCAAGGTATTGTTGACTGGCATGCACTTGTAATGTAGGATCTAGGTATTGTTTACCTCAAAATCTCTTGAAAATCCCAAAAAAAATCATAAAACCTCATAAAAAAAAATCCAAAAACATCCAAAATCCTATACAACTAAAATCCAAAACATCAAAAACACATAAAAAATCCCTAAAAAGGTCAAAACATCGAAAATCCAAAAATAGAACCATGTTGAACTACAGATCTTTGAGCTTGAACATAGGAAAGGCCATCATTGATGTGCCCTCGAGACACCCTAGGTCAGTCCTTTAGGAGTCCTTCATAATAAACTGACATTCCATCAACTATTAATATCTCATCTTCAATAAGCCAAGTCAGTCAAATGATGTGGTCTTTGCATGTATAACATAGGAGAGGCTTATCTTTGATCGGCCCTCGAGGCCCCTCATATAGGTCTTTTAGGTTAGGTTCTTGGTTGGAAAACTCAAAAAATACCTAAATTCACAAAATTGAAAAACCTTAAACATAATTTGTAAAATCTCAGAAAGCATAAAAACATTCAAATATCAAAAAATTCCTAAACATCTAAATATTCAAAAATCCCAAAACATTAGAAAACATTCAAAAACCCATAAACAACATCAAATATCTTAGAGAAAACCCTAAATAGCCTCAAATAAACCAAAAAACATAATCATTCACATAAACTCTAAAAAAGACCAAAAATAGCCTCAAAACATTTTCAAAATACCAAAAACATTGAAATATTCCAAAAAATCCAAAACCACCCATCCCATCTCACTTTCACCTACAATAAAACTTTTCCCATAATAAATCAATCATCACCTTTAACCTTTGGAAAAACAAATAGAAAACAAGTATCACAAGTCGTAAAGTGAGAACCTAAGTATCAAAATCTAAAGACTAGATCATACATAAATGTGTCAGTGAAGTTTATATCAACGACTTATCAAAAACCTCATCCTAATCAAACCATCTGATCAACATATCCTAGGATGTATCCTTCTTGTGATGGGCATCAACATCAAAAATCACCTTAGCTAAATTAAACTGGCAAGAGATATAGATAACACTGATTGTTTGTCTTTGATCTTTTCTTAATATTTATCTTAATGACCCATTTTGAGGACCTGGGTATGTGCAGGATCATGATGGGCCAAAAAGTGGCAATATGATGGATATGTGGCTGACGATTATGTTTTCACTCAAAATTGATTAAACGAAAAGGGTTTTTAAAGGAGATTCTTAGCTTTCCACCAATATAAATTATGTTTTACTTTGAATTTAATAAGTAATTATTATTCATTTTCTATTCAAATTATGACTAAAGTCCTGATTGATAGGCTGATTGAAAAACATCTATAGCTTTCAAATGGTATCACATTTTTTGAATCAAAACATCATACATTCTATACTTCATATACTATAGGATTAAAAAAAAAAAAAATCATGAAGTTTTGACCAAGTTAAGGTGGTCAGACATATGAGTTCTTATATTTTTTAAAAGTTGTAATAAAAAAATTCATAATTAATTATTTACTTGGAAAAAAATTACAAAAAAATATGCATCACATTGAGACATAGTCCTCTACTTATATCTAAAATATTATAAAAAAAATATTATCATTTTATTGTGTGGTTAGAATTTAATTGAGACAAACACCTGCTTCTTATTTTTCCTTGAAAATTTAAGTATCATTGCATTGAAATTTCAAATTTTCATCAAATATATATATATATTTTTAAAAAAAAACTTATTAGTTTAGAAACTACATTCAAATTGCTACAGATTCTATTCTCACATATTTTTGAAATAATATAGATAACTTATTCAATTTTTTACATCAAGTTGCCTAACTCTGATTTTTCTAAATTTTTTGCCACTTAATAGCCTGTTTTTTCCATGATGATCCTGCACATACCCACCTCTCGATGATGCCTATAAAAAAAAAAATTAGAGAGAAAGGAATGGGGCATCGATCATTATCTTTCCTTTGTTGTGCTTATGGGTATTCTTGTAAAATAATCTTGGCGCATACTTGCTTAGTTGTGTGTAGGGAAGTTGTTTGGAGTAAATTGTTGACTATTGTGTATGCTTTGGTACCATGTATTCTAAGCTTCTAACTTACATTCCAATGAGGTTTTTGTATGTCAAGGTGTGAACAAGAACTATCCTATCTATTTGCAGAGTCAAAGTACATTACACTAGATACAACGACATCTTGGTTATCAATACCTTGATGCATTGTGTCTATGTGTTATATAAAACAATAAGGAATGGTAGAAAATA